>JAUIMM010000169.1:11490000-11660000 GCA_031769625.1 Taudactylus pleione
GGTCGGCTACAGAGACTGTTCCTGACACTGTGGAGAATGTATACCCCTTTTGGTCGGCTACAGAGACTGTTCCCAAGCCTGTTACGGAGTTACCTGATCATGAGGGTCCCTTAGGGACAACTGATCCTGAACCTTCTCGTGTGATTTCATTGGAGCAGCCTGTCACTTTGGGATTCAAACATCACTACTCAGACAGAGTTCATAAGGCACCCCAAAGGCTTGATTTGTAGCCTTTTGGGGTGATATATACATTGCATAGTGCTAACCTCTTTCTATGTCTGCATTTATCTAAGTTGGGAGGAGTGTGGTGTATATAGTTCCCATTGATGTATATGTATTCCGGTGTAAGGTTACAACGGATCTTATTCTTGTGTGTATTAGTTGGCATATGAATCTCTATTCTGTGTCTTTGAGTCCTGAAGTTTTACAGTAAAGAAGCATGCGACACTCACTGTGTCCTGGTTACTATGAAAACCTTTATTGAAATATAAGTCAGAGACTTAACACAAACAATGCAGGACTATTTATTTTGAAGGCAAGCTACAGTATGCACAAATAGTTCAATAATGCTGAGCAAATTGGATACGGAGCTCATACAGGTGACACAAAAGTAGCAAATGAGTCCCTTCACCAGGAGTGCATTCATTCACAGTATGGGCACCTGGGACCAGGGCTGCCTTCAGTAAACTTGACAATCAGTAAAAAATAATAATAATAATAATAATGTACACCCGATTGTAAGAAAAAAACTAGTGAACAGTAAAATAAGATCCTGTCAATAAACAAACAATAATTTTAGATTGTGTAGGGTAAGGTTATAATCCTTTTATTAAAAAAAACAATAACGCTCTCCCCCTATTGTTGCAGAGGCAATTTTTTTTTTGGGACACATTTTGGATCATCAAGCTTAGTAAATTTGTATTAAACAGTCATCAAAAATACTTTCAATGCTGAGTAACCCTGTCTGGGACACAGGCAATCAGATGCAATGAATATAAACAAGTATATAGTGACTTTCATTCATGACTAAAGGTGCACAAAAACATATAATGAAGTGCACAAGTGAGACGATAGAAAAACTCAGGGAATACATTGCGTCATAATTTTAATTCCAGAGCAAAACTGTAATACTATAGGCTGACAATGGAGGATGGTATAAGAGTAGGGATGCTCAAGTATATTTTAAGGAGCAGGGTACAGTATACCAAAGAGCTGCAGCTTACACTCCAGAACAAAACAGAGTTGTAGGATAAATAGCAGAACTTTTGTAGATAATAGTATAACAATGGACACAGGCCCTGATTCAGACCCGGTCGCAAGCGCTGAGCGCTCGCAACCGGGTCGACGGTGGCCCACAGCGCATGCACACGACTGAGCCGTGTGCATGCGCGAGACCCGGCTAGCGACTGGTGCTCCGTCGCTCCGGGTCTCGCAACAAAGGGGGCAAGCTGTCGATGTTGAGTGACAGCTCGCCCCGTTTGGTGGGCGGGCCGGGGGGTTGCTGCCCAAACGGAGGCATTCCCATGAGAACGCCTACCGTTTGGGGCCGGCCCCACTGACATCACGAGTCATCTGGGGCTTGCGGCCACGAGACCCTACCACTAGAGTCTCGTCGCAAGCCCGATGGTCACCCACAGCTATGCGAGCGGCCAGGATGCCATTCTGAAAAAAGAAAAAACCCGGCCCTGATTCAGAGCGAGCGTTCTGTCAGAGCGACCGGGTCTGAATCAGGCCCACAGACCTCTCAAAGGGCTCTATTTACTACAATTCGCATTTAAAATGCGTTTGTAGTGTAATATTTTCAACTAAGGGCCATATTCAATTTGACACGAAACGTCCGTTTCCGCGTGTTTTTGGCGGAAACTTTTCGCCGATGATGTCAGTTTCGCCTGTTTGACTTTTACCCTGTATTCAATTTTTCAATGGAATGTAATAGGCGAAAAAGTATCGCCTATGAATGGGAGGTGGAAAAAAGTGCAGAATTGGGGTTTTGGGGTGCAACATTGCGGGAACCCCCATGCAGCCTTCAGACAGTCCCCCAAAGGTAATCTGTGTCAAAAAAATGTAAAAAAATACTTAAGGACACCCCAAAAAATTACTTTGAAAAGGGGGCGAAAAAAAAAAAAATCTAGGGGGGCCCCCAAGTATGCCCCAAGTGTTTTTTTTTTATTGCAGGCGCTTGCGGCAGCTGGATTTTTCACGATTTTTCAACTTCACTTTAGCAACTTTAAAATATGCTAACCCCCATTTTCAAGTACCCCAAATTTGCTGGGATAAGTTATTTTCTGCATCACATATAGAAAAACACTATTTAACAGCTATTTAGCTAATTTAAAATCACTAAATACCTTCAGCAAGCCAAATCGGGGGGTACCATAGCTAACCTCCATGTCAGAGCATCTTTTGGGGGGTGTCAGGCTGATTTCCACTAAAAATGACAGTACTTTCCGCCCGTCTCAGTTTTGCCGAGTCCCGTTTTCGCGTACTTCCATATTGAATACGGGTAAAGCAGGAACGGCCACGATACTTTTCCGCCTACAGCGAAGTAGGCGGAAAGTCCGGGCCGTGAAAAAGTATCGCGGCTCGGCTCATATTGAATACGCATTGTGAATTTAGGAAATATCACATAGATTTATCAAAAATACTTTGCAGGGACAGAGCTTGCGACAAAGCTCTGTCCCTGTGAATACCCTACGAATTCCCCCTGTATTTAAAAAAAATAAATAAAAATACAGGGAGACTGTCTGCGCATGCCAGATACCGTGACCCCCCTCGCGACCCACCCACCCCTGCTCAGATCACACTTACCTCCAGTGACTCCACCTCCCATCCTCCACTGTGACCCCAGTCAGCTGTTCTATGCAGCAGCTGACCAGGGTCACAGTGCAGGAGACGGGAGACCAGCTGACCGGAGCCCCAGAGGACATCACCGGAGCACCGGTCCCTGGATCAGGTAAGTCTGCCTGTTAAAGCAGAGCAGGAGTTGTGGACCTGGGGGAAACCCTGGATAACGCCATCTCCAGGTGGCGTTATCATCACAGGCCTTCGCAATATATTTTTATTAACTCTGACCAGATCACATTTCCCATTACCAGGGCCAAAACTAGGATTTTTTTCATCCGGGGCAAGGCCATAATTTGGTGCCCCCCCCCCCCCCCCCAATAAAATACAACATAGAGGCCAAAAAGGGTGTGTGGTTTTGTGACACAGTAATGCCCCTTATAACACATTATGCCACACATTAATGACCATTATAACACATTATTCCACAGTAATGTCCCTTATAACACATTATGCCACACTAATGCTCCTTACAACACATTATGCCACACTAATGCTCCTTACAACACATTATGCCACTTAGTAATTTCCCTTATAACACATTCTGCCACAGTAATGTCCCTTACAACACATTCTGCCACAATCATGCCTCTTACAACACAGTAATGCCCCTTATACATAAAGCCACAGTAATGACCCTTATTCACTAAGCCACAGTAATGCCCCTTATACATTTATGCCACAGTAAGGCCTCCTTTACATTATACCACAGTAAGGCTTCTTACACATTATGCCACAGTAAGGCCTCTTTTACAGTAAGCCACAGTAAGACCCCATCTCCCTTCTCTTACCTGCCAGGGCCGTATGGTGGGTGAGCTTGGGATGGCGCGGGACAGGGCTGCCACATGCTGGGGAACTGTCAGTACTGCCATCATTGTAATGTGGCACTCCTCACAAACCAATGGGGGCTCACGGACTGGTAGCATTTGCTGATTGGCTTGCGACCGACACCACATTAGTCTGACGGTGTTTCTGTGCCTCTCAAGGCCAGGATGTGGCTCCAAACCCACAAGAGCAGCAACCTAGCCTCCCGGCACCCCCTCAAGTCCGGGACACGGGTCACATGCCCCCTTAGCCCCCTAGTTACAGCCCTGCCATTACAATTATGGGAAATGCGATATGTTTACTAAAAATATGTGATAATTAGGGTTTGCAGTAGAATTTTACGAATTATACTCCAATTGCCCTTTAGTAAATTTATGTGAAACTTAAATAATGTGAAAAGGGTGTGATAAGGGAAAATATGGTGTGTGCAGTAAACAAAGTGTGCAGCTCAGATACTCATCAAAAAACAAGTTATACACCTATAACTTGTAACAGATGCTAAATACAAAAAATTATTAGTGGGTAATTCCAAGCGCTCCTTCGTGAAGGCTGTTAAGTAGTATTGCCTTCAAACTCTCCTTAAAGCGTACTATTTAATGGTGATATACTATATGACACCCAAACAGTACACCTCAAGTTTAAAAGGAGGTATTTATTATAATAAAAAACAAAGTGCAAACTTCATAGATACCAATACATTTCAAATAGCATTGCATATATAAAGTGCAATAATGTGAAAAATATAGGAATCAGATTTCATAGATACCAATTCATTTCAGTCAGCAGCACATATATAAAGTGCAGAAACATGTGAAAAATATGGGAGTCCCCTTGGCTCATACCCTCTTTAGCTGGTGGTGTGAGCAAATGTTCTGGTAGCCAAATGTCCTGTAGGTGAAGGCAGTTTTAGCTACACACCACCGAGCTTTGCCTGGTATTCTGGGAGAGAGTCCAATGAAGAGGTCCATTCGTACAGCATATTTACAGCACAACACGTTTCGGATACACAAGGATCCTGTTTCAAGTGCAAAGTACTTTGCAGTTAAGATCGCTGTCATTTATATGGTAAGACAGGAAATTGGAGTTCATAAGTTTACTGTGCGGTTTCCTGAGGTTTGCGTTCCACCACGGGAGCCGGAAGCCAAAAGTAGTGTTGGCTTGCGTTCCACCGCGGAGGGCCTGAAGTCATCATACGTGTGAGCCGTCATCAGGGGATGTTTCCAGGAATATTTGCATTCCACAGAACGCCGTGGGGCTTCCTGTTTGCGTGCCAACAGTAAAGGCTAGAGATATACTTGTTCTCTTTTATCAGAAAAGCTCCATTCCGAAATGGTTGTTTTCAGATAGTAGTGTTTGTAATCCTCCGATTGTCTTCCCCAGGGTAAAAACCAGTTCCCCCAAAGTACACTAATGTAGTACTTTGTATTCCCACATTGTCCATCCCTATTTGGAGTAAGTGGATTTTTACCCTGATATCTGTTGTTAGTAGTCAGATCTCATTGTACATAAAAAATAGATAAATAAATAAATATTTTGTTAGGTTAGGATCCCGGTCGGACCTCCCGTTGGTGTACGCTGGGCAGATGTACGCTGGATGGTTTTGGACAAAAGCTTCACAGAGTTGTAACCTTGGGTCCCAGAAGACATACTAGGGGGTTGAGGTCCCGGTCGGACCTCCTGTTGATGTACATTGGGCAGAACTTTGACCTGGATATGGAA
Source organism: Taudactylus pleione (assembly GCA_031769625.1). NCBI lineage: Eukaryota > Metazoa > Chordata > Amphibia > Anura > Myobatrachidae > Taudactylus > Taudactylus pleione. The sequence continues at coordinate 11,495,386 of JAUIMM010000169.1, forward strand.
GACATCACAAAGTAAAACGTAATAATCTTTAAACCCGGGTACTTCAGCTAGTTATCAATATTAATAATGGCTGCACTTTATGGACTATGGCAATGGTTCCCAAACTTGGTACCGTGGAGCACTTGCAGGTGTGCCTCGGGTTGGTGGACGAGGACCAAATCAAATTATTTATGGTCAATGTCATAGGAAAAACTAGTGCTGGTGGCTGCCATTCATAATATATATGTCAATATGAAAATAACATTTACAACCTGTCGCCATAAAAATCTTTCGGAGAAATCCAACAATTATATTTATATCTCTCTCCTGCTGCTTCTATTAGCTGGTGACATATCACCAAATCCAGGCCCAACCCACATTCCACACCCACAACGAACTATAAATCCAGCTAACCGCATAAACATTGCGTGCCTCCCTTCACCATCCAAGTCACTAAAATGTGCCTTATGGAATGCATGCTCTGTCTGCAATAAGCTAACATCCATCCACGACCTCTTTATTTCAACCAACCTCAACCTTCTGGCAATAACAGAAACATGGCTTACACAATCAGACACTGTCTCCCCTGCTGCACTTTCACATGGTAACCTACACTTCTCACACACCTCCAGGCCTGGTAATTGTAAAGGAGGTGGGGTAGGAATATTACTCTCCCAATCTTTCACATACACAGTTCTCCCACAGGTACCTTCACTCACATTTACATCATTTGAAGTGCATTCTATCAGGACTTTCACCCCTTTCTCTCTGCGAGTTGCTGTTATCTACCGCCCACCCAACAATTTCTGGAACACTTTTCTGCCTGGCTCCCTCCCTTTCTATCCTCAGATATCTCCACCATCATTATGGGTGATTTCAATATCCCCATTGACAGTACACAATCTCCTCATGCCTCCAAACTACTCTCTTTAACATCCTCTCTTGGCCTCTCCCAATGGACTGACTCCTCTACTCATCAGGAGGGCCACTGTCTTGATCTTGTATTCACCAGACTATGCTCAGTTTCTGATTTCACTAATGCTCCTTTCCCTCTCTCAGATCATAACCTTATCACCTGCACACTCTCCTCCATTACATCAACATAATTGAAATCAACCAAACCTAAACCCAAAACCCGTAGAAATATTAATGCCATTAACCTTCAACAACTATCTACCTCTCTAAAACAACAACTTTCGCCAATTTCTACATTCACTTCTCCCGAGACTGCTGCATCACACCTAAACCAGATTCTAGAAAAAGCCCTCGATGAAGTAGCTCCAGCTACCCATCACACACCACGTAGAGTTAGACGTCAACCGTGGCATTCTAGCTTAACAAGGCATCTACAAAAACTCTCGCGTAAAGTTGAACGTCAGTGGCGAAAGTCTAATACTCCGAGTGACTTCCTCACATATAAGACTATCTACAACTCTTATCGTACTGCTCTGGACACTGCCAAACAAACATATTTCCAATCTCTGCTCAAGCTTCTAATCCAAAGCGACTTTTTAATACATTTAAACTGCTTCTTACCCCTCCATCACCCAAACCACCTTCTACTATCTGTGCACAAGATCTTGCTTCCTATTTTAGGGACAAGATTGATAAGATCCGAAATGAAATGGTAGGCTCTTCCTCAGCTAGTGACCTGCTCAATTCCCTACCTGAACCCTCTGGCACATTCTCCTCATTTGATCTCACAAACGAAGATGAAGTATCTACACTCTTCTCATCCTCCTACTCTATTACCTCTCCTCTACATCCTATACCCTCACAAATCAGTAAAGCTTTGTCTCCTGTGCTTATCCCAACCCTAACTAAAATCTGTAATCTCTCTCTCTCTACTGGCAACTTTCCATCACTGTTCAAGCACGCAGTGATTACTCCCATTCTGAAAAAACAAAATTCTGACCTTAGTACTTTCTCAAATTACTGTCCTATCTCCCAGCTCCCATGCCCCTCCAAGCTACTTGAGAGACTTGTCTACACCCACCTCACACACTTTCTTAACTCACACAACTTATTGGACCCACTTCAATCCAGCTTTCGTTCCCAACACTCCACAGAGACAGCGCGGACTAAGGTAGTAAATGATCTTGACACTGCCAAGGCTAAAGGCCATTACTCACTCCTAATTCTTCTAGATCTCTCTGCTGCTTTTGACACTGTTGACCACTCTCTTCTCATACAAACACTACAATCCATAGGTCTTAAGGGCACAGCTCTTTCTTGGTTTTCTTCCTACCTATCTGATCGCTCTTTTACTGTTCATTTTTCTGATTCTGCCTCCTCTTCGCTACCTCTATCAGTTGGAGTACCGCAAGGCTCTGTCTTAGGTCCTCTGCTATTCTCAATCTATACCACCTCTCTTGGCAAACTAATCCGCTCTTTTGGATTTCAGTACCATCTGTATGCGGATGATACTCAAATCTACGTATCCTCTCCAGATTTATCTCCATCTGTATTGGTCCGTGTCACTGAATGTCTTTCTGCCATTTCATCTTGGATGTCATCTCGCCACCTGAAACTTAATATTTCTAAAACAGAATTAATTATATTTCCACCGGCCAATAACAGTTACCAACCTGATCTCTCTATCACTGTTGATACCTCGACCATCCACCCCGCCCCACAAGCTCGCTGGCTTGGTGTCATCCTTGACTCTGAACTGTCCTTTGTTCCCCACATTCAATCTGTCTCAAAATCATGTTACATACACTTAAAAAACATATTCAAAATTCGACCATATCTCACACAAGACACTGCAAAAACTCTAATCCATGCACTTATTATTTCCCGCATTGACTTTTGCAATTGCCTCCTTGCTGGTCTTCCCAAAAACAGGCTATCACCATTACAATCCATTATGAATGCAGCTGCAAGGCTTATCTTCCTTGCAAAACGTTCTTCTTCTGCTGCCCCGCTCTGTCAGTCCCTCCATTGGTTGCCGGTTTTCTACCGTATTCAATACAAAATACTTTCACTTACACATAAGGCTATTAACCAAACCACACCAACATACATCTCTTCACTCATCTCAAAATATCTCCCAACCCGACCTCTCCGCTCAGCACAAGATCTGCGTCTCTCATTCCCATGCATTACTTGCTCCCATTCACGGTTACAGGACTTTCTTCGCGCTGCACTCCACTCTATGAAATGAACTACCTCGCACAATAAGACTTTCATCTAGTCTCCAATCCTTCAAGCGATCCCTGAAAACTCACCTCTTCAGGCAAGCTTATCAAATTCCAGAATCTCCCACATAACCTTCATAGCTTCCATATCTAATTACATCCCCTTTTTACAGTCCACACACAATCTCACACATTGTCTTTCTCTCACATCCTCATGACATTTGGTCGACATTCCTGTGTGACTGAATCATGCAGCCAACCAAGAAACTGCATTCTGGCTGGACCAAAATGCAATATATAGCACCTATCCTTGTATATCAATGCCTATTTCCCTATAGATTGTAAGCTTGCGAGCAGGGCCTTCCTACCTATATATCTGTCTGTTATGACCCAGTTTTGTTCTATTAATGTTTACAATTGTAAAGCGCAACGGAATATGCTGCGCTATATAAGAAACTGTTAATAAATAATAAATAAATAATGTCAAACAGACGCACAACCATGTCCACCACATAACTGACCTTAAGGATGACAAGTAAGCACAGTTAACTTCATTTAATATTTTTTTTTCTGAATTTCTCAATAAGAAACGTTTGGCCTAGAGGTGCCATGCATAAAATGCTGATACTCTAGGGTGCCATGATTCAAGAAAGCTTGGGAACCACTGGACTATAAATTATTATTATTATTGTTTGTTTATATGGCGCCACAAGTGTTCCGCAGCGCCTTACAAAGTTCATAAACAGGTTGATTTACAGTGACTTACAGTACAGTACAGAACAGTACAATACAATACAGGACATGGATAATATACATTGCTACATTCACGACCATAACACCCAGATAAGCAACAATGCAAAGCAACCAAGTGTTACGTGCCCTGGTAGAGAGTGAGAAGTAGATGAAGGTAGAGTAAGGAGAAGCACAAGAGGGCAGAGGGCCCTGCTCATAGTAGCTTACATTCTAAATAAATTAAAGTGAGAGACAGAGCAAGAGAACAGGTTTTAGCTAAATACGGATAAAGTAAAATGCAGAATTCTTAATCCTACAACCTGCAAAGTGACAGTAAGCCACAGTGTGTATTATGAGGATTCATTCTCACCAAAAATTATGACACCAATAAATTCTTAAGAGACAACACCAGTATGTATGATAGGAGGAGCAGATTAACCTGTCAACATTTCACTGTATTTCCACAAAAAAGTAATGGAAAATGGCAGGAAAATAGGAAATGAATTCCTTGCATAAAGATTAGACATGGATATTGAAGGAATTACAGCCCTTTTACATGATGTTGAGAAAATTTAGCAAACAAAAACTGCTGAAAAAAACAATACTGTATTCTCACACAACCCACCAAAAATTGCCATGCCAATATTTTTTTTATCACAAATAATTATAAATTAACCCGTGGTTACACAAAAAGGTGGTTTTGACATGTGAGCTAGCTGACATCGTAGATGCCTGCCTGTCATCCTTAAATACATACATAGATAAAAATAATTTCTCCCCATTCTGAACATGTCATGCATCCACTCTAGGATAGGCCCTGCACTCTGGGATGCGTAAGTCAAAGCTAAGTGGCACTAGCCCTTTCCTGGTACTCTGGTGGTTGGTACAGGGCAAAACATGTATGCCTCTATAGTTAAATAAAAGTAATGTGTGCCCCTATTATAATGATTAAATAATATTGTGCCCCTTTTATAATGATAAAATATTATGTGTCCCTATCATCAGTAATAATAATATTGCCCCCTAATTATTGTAAACTAACTGGTGCCCGCAGCTTCGCCCATAATGAAATCACTTCTGTCAAAAAAATTTTTCATTGAGGTGTTATAGTTGTATTGCTGTGGATAGGGACCCTGTCGTGGGAGTGGGCCACGTGACCAGCAGTGCTATACAGACTGGAGGCAGCAGCACCTTCACACTCCACTCACACCAATGTCACTGTGTGCCCTGTGCACTGACTGCTATGTAACCTGTCCTATTCACCCACCGCTTACACCAATGTCCCTGTGTGCCCTGTGCACTGACTGCTATGTAACCTGTCCTATGCACCCACCACTCACACCAATGTCACTGTGTGCCCTGTGCACTGACTGCTATGTAACCTGTCCTATTCACCCACCGCTTACACCAATGTCCCTGTGTGCCCTGTGCACTGACTGCTATGTAACCTGTCCTATTCACCCACCGCTTACACCAATGTCCCTGTGTGCCCTGTGCACTGACTGCTATGTAACCTGTCCTATTCACCCACCACTCACACCAATGTCACTGTGTGCCCTGTGCACAGACTGCTATGTAACCTGTCCTATTCACCCACCACTCACACCAATGTCACTGTGTGCCCTGTGCACAGACTGCTATGTAACCTGTCCTATTCACCCACCGCTTACACCCTGTGCACAGACTGCTATGTAACCTGTCCTATTCACCCACCGCTTACACCCTGTGCACTGACTGCTATGTAACCTGTTCTATTCAAGTGAAATCGGGCCCAAAGCACTTATGCCCCCACCCCTTACCTGCTGTACACATGTTTCTTGCATTGATAATGTCAATATAATTTTGTTATTGCTCAGCTTTAACTTGACGGATAGGTATTAAACAAAATGCAGGTTACTTCTAGGAGTGTTAACTACAAAATGATGCAATGTTCATGACAATCGGTTCAGTAGTTTTTGCGCCAACTTAGCATAAACAGAAAGACACAACATTCTTATATTAGTATAAATTAATATCTGTTCCATAATAATAATAATAATAATTATTAATCACAATAATACGAATAACAACATTAATTGATAATAACAATAGTAATAATAGCATCATCAATAATAATATTTGTACCATATTAATACATATTCTTACAATATCACAAATTGAGCATGGGGTATTGTGATATTGTAAGACTTCTCAGTGTCTGACTTCATTTTATGACTCAAACTTTTGGCTTTGATGTACTGATATGCAGAGCCATAACTGGTGCTCTGTGCTAAAAAGAGCATCAGTGCGCTCCCCTCCCCCTCCACCCCTAATAGGGAAATTAGATCTGAAAAATGGGTGTGACATCATGGGGTAGGGGCATGATCTCACACATCACACCCATGTTAATCAATCTGGGGGGGGGGGTGTCCAACAGTCTTGAAGATGCTGGACGACATCAATGCAGTGATAGCTGATGAGGGTGGTTGGTCTGTTGTGTCCTCACAAGTGCTGGCAGTGGCCTGGTTGTGGGTGCGGTACCTATGGCCTCCCATATAATACTAACATGCCCATACATACATAACACGCCCATACTACAGTACATCTGTGTCTGATTAGCCAAGCGCACTGTAACCACACAGGAACGCCCAACACATTTCTAATACACTTCTTTGTGTGTGTCTAAATGTGTACGGTGACTCTGTATGAACACCATTGGGATGTATACACAGTGCAACTGAGACGCATGACCCCACAGGGAAAAATCAAACACATTGGCCCTCACAGGAAAAAAATAAAATACATTGGGCTTGATTCATAAGGATCACAACTGCTAAAGCGTACACAGGTGGCCGATTGTTGGGTACTGTGCATGCGTATGCATCGCAGTGCGCGAAGGCACCACTGCGATCGTACTGCACTCACACCGACCACAGAGAGACATCGCAGGGCAGTGATCGTTCGGGGGTGGTGACAGGGGAGTGGTCAGAGAAACGTAGGCGTGCCTGTCCATTTGAACGCCGTTGCATGGGCGTGCATAAATTAGCCATTGTGATTGCATACACAGCTTGAGTACTTACTGCGTGCAATGAGGTTAGAAATTTCTAGGGTAAGGGGTCAGTGCTGCTGTAATTCTGCGTGAGCGGCCGATGGTACTCGATGTTACCGATGTTTATGGAGGTTTGCAAGGTATTACGGATGTGAGATAGCGGTAGTTGGAGGCAGTGGGCATCTCAATACTGGCAGTGCGATGGCATTCATTAGCATATTTTCCAAGCAGAGCAGTGTGCGATTACGGAGCTGCGATTGCAATAGAGATCTGTAATGAATCAGGTTCATTGTCTGTCACAGGGAAAATAAACACACACATTGTCCCCACATTGCATGCCCCAGCTCCCAGGGAAGGCGTCGGGTGCACCACTATTAACTTCACAGTGGGCACTGGGGTCATATGTGACATTGATATCCTTATACCTTTATATTAGGTATACTCATGTGAAATTTATTATCCAATACCTATTAAATATAAGTACACTAAATCTCATGATTGTCCTAGTGCGGTAAAAGATCACTATATCCAAATAAATCAGTAATTTAGTTGGATTCCAGATTTCAGAAATGTTCTCCTTGACTCATTTCTAGTCTGATATCAGTTAAACTAATGTACAAAAGTGATACAAAAGCCTATTACATTAAATACGATTTCCTCAATAGGACCATAGTCACAATTATTGTCGACAAATATACTCCATTAATATTTTAAAGAGTGTTTAATAAAAGTTTCATTTCAAATTACTTTTGTCATATTAATGGATATAAGTGTGTCCGAAAAGAGTATTCTCTTTGCCTCACTGCATACCTTGTCTTGAATGTGTATTTATCCACAATACATGTGCTTATGCGCTTGTGAATGGGTGTAGGAACAAAAAAACAACATGTTTCCACATTTTCCCTCTGTGAACACAAGGGATAGTTTCCTGGGTGCTATAGTAATGACAAATCCGTGAATACATAAGAGACGCAGTTTACTTAGGCCTGGGAAAGCACCTATTGAGGTTTGCTGGTGATGTAAGAGCTTAATATGTTTGGTTTAATTAGTTCCCTTGTCATACACTTATTATTAATTAATAGGAATACTACATTTCCCTCTTCCTTGGCCCTGCTTGATATAGAAAACCACTACATTATCAATATCAATACAAAAAAAGCTCTATGGTATTTGTTTTGTTTCAATATTTTATAGTACCCATGGTGACTGCTTGCCATGGTTACTTCCATTTGTTTACAGAGGAATGCTAACTACACAAGAGCCAGGTCACGGCCCTTATTCTGCTAATCCGGGTTAGATCTGCTTTAAATAGCCCATGGAGTGTTTACCTAGACCACATACGTATCTTTCTTGTGAGAGCCGGGCAATATATATTTTTTATTAAAGCATGGTGGGATCATTATTGTAAATGATGTAAGGTAAAGTACATGCTCTTAGCCAATAGGGTAAATTAATGTTTCCTTAAAAAGGTTTTCTCAGGTCAAGTCTAGTTTTTTTTTTTTGTATAATTTTGTTTTGGTACTTGTGTACTTTACGGACTCATTGCAGAGAGAACCCAAGTGTCCTACACTCATTATTATTATCAACCTGACGTCAGCAGCCAGTGTCCAGCGTCATTCCCTACCATCCAAGTGGGCATAGAGGGAGAATATAACCTTGTGGCGAGCCCGAAGCGTGGCGAGCGGACAACTTGGTTCTATCTGCAATGAGTCTGTAAAGTACACAAGTACCAGTGTTTTTATTGAAGTAACAAAATACAATAAAGAGACATCACAAAGATACATTGCAAGACAGTGTAAAAGAACATGTACCAGTGATACGGAATTTTATGAGTGTATAAATGTTGTTGAAAAAGCAAAGTGACATTATAAAACCATTCAAGTAGAAGAAAAAGTTTTATACAAAAGTAGAAAGAAACAATTTAGGTATGAGTAAAGACCCCCATACAGGGGGCGATAAAGCAGGCGATCTGACTGATTGGTGCGATTTGCCTGCTATATCGCACAGTGTATGGCCCTGATGACGGGCCGAGCGTGCTCCTGTGGGGTCGTACATCACATCCCCTGATCTTTCTGCAGGATCAATCGATCAGGGGATGCGATGTGCGGTCCCATGGATTACTATGCGGGTGAGGGAGGGGGAAGCTGGCATATCAGGCGGTCGGCCACCCGATCGCACCGTGTGTGCGGACTGCCCGATATGTGGGACTGATCCCCGGTCGCCACGCACGGTGCCATCGCACTGTGTATGGGGGCCTTTAGTCTAGATAGTTCTAGGGAAATAAGCATCTGGTACAAGAAAAATCAAGTACAGTACATACACATAAAGAGTGCAATGTATGTTTATGTACTTAAAATGAAGCATTTCAATGCTGCGTATTTGTACTAAATAAACGTATGCATACATAACATCTTACACTTCTGGAACACGGCATCGGACCAGCAGGTGAGCGTAGACCAAGTAAAGTAATGGCACGTACACATAATTGCAACTGATGTAGACAGAGATTTCCGGATGATGATAAAGATAACGATTATCAATGCTAGCTAGGCACTTCTGATTGGCTGATTGTGTATTAACATATGTAGGTGATAATCAATGAGATTTATTAAATGCAATACTTAATTGATATTTACATTTACACTGCAACAGGAAAAAAGATTCCCATTTGAAGAGAATAAAATGCACAGTTAGTTTTTATTTAATTTCAATTATTTACATTTGTATTTATATTTTAGATGGTAAATGTGACTTTTTTCATTCATTTATACTGTCGAGATATTATTCCCTGTTGTGTACAAGTTCAACGAGCTCTGATTTGCTTTCTACTCCTCCACTCCTTGCAGGACATAATTATTTGCTGTTACTAGCCATAGTAGTTCACTCTACCTTTCACTTCTCCATACTGCACAGGGCCTTTGGTCGTATGGTTGCACTGTTATACTATGTACTGCCGTATAATTGTGTTGTGTCATTTCTTTATAGTGCTACAGACACCATGTGGCAACATATAAATAAGAGATAATGATAGGAAATCATCTACTAATATTACTTTATTCAGTAGAAGTCTTTTATGCTGCCTATTAAGTGAAAATCTGCTGGAAAATCCTGGACGACACAGCTAATATTTAAGCAAGATTTTCTCTTTGAGAGCCTAACCTTGTCTAGAGCAGCGTTTTTCAACCACTGTGTCGTGGCACACTAGTGTGCCTCGGCGGTCAGCTCAGCACACTTGTACTGTAGTGTGTTTTATTCCTGAGGAGGCCAATGTAGTGTGTTTTATATCTGTGGTGGCCAATGTAGTGTGTTTTATTCCTGTGGAGGCCAATATGTGTGTATATTTTTATGTGGGTGCCAATGATTGTTTTTTCCATTGGTCACCCACACCGCATTGCCGGATGGTTTGCCTTGGCAATTTTAAAATCTTGTGTAGTGTGCCTCGAGGTGAAAAGGTTAAAAATCACTGATCTAGAGAATCATCAAAGCTTCTTAGACTCACAACTTGGCCTGTAGCATGAACCTCTACTGATTGTCATTGTAGTTGCAGCTCCATGCATTCTGCTGAACCCTGGGATCTATCAATGCATGGGCCCCACCACTAGAATGCTTGCCCACACCCCTGTGGATTTGTAACTACAATCTGTTACTTTTGGATTTTAACTTTATATGTAGATTGTGGAAGGATGCTCTGACCACCATCTCAGAAAGTAGTAAAGGTGCCTACACACATAGCGATATTTTACATGATTTGCCCGATTTCGACGAATCGTGACGACAAATCGTGTAAAATATATCTTAATTTTGAGTCCCGACTCACGATCATGATGCGGATGCGCGTCCCCGCTGGTCGCACCTTGCATCTTCAGATCTGCCGTGCTGTAGGGCAGATTTTACAATCTGGGACACGATGCACTGAAAAAAAAAAAGAAAGCATTCACGATGGATCATTTGTACATACACCAAATCGTGTGCCAAATCAAGAGCAGGACTGCCGGGGAGCTGCCAGGGGAGTTTCAAGGGAAATCGTAAACGATGTCGGATCGTGAGCACATCGCTATGTGTGTAGGCACCTTAAGAGTTAAACTCAGTCTTCCACAATGCAACCTCCTACTTACCTTATAGCTACACAGTTGGTGTGATCCCAGTTCTACCCTTGACATTACCACCTCTATTTTCAGCCCTGCAGCCTAGAGGTTGAGTACTTGGACCTACCTGATGTGGATATTATTTATTACTAGTTATTTATATAGCGCGCACACATATTTCGCAGCACTTTAACTTTACAGACAATATTTGGCCATTCATATTAGTCCCTGCCCCAGTGGAGCTTACAATCTATATTCCCTACCACATGCACACACACACACACATACACACATACACACTAGGGTTGTTTTTTGTTCAGGGCCAAATAACCTATCAGTATATTTTTGGGGTGTGTGAGGAAACCGGAGTACCCGGAGGAAACCCACACAAGCACAGGGAGTATATACAAACTCCACACAGTTAGGGCCACTATGGGAATCAAACCCATGACCTCATTGCTGTGAGGCAGTAATGTTAACCATTACGCTGTCTGTGCTGCCCGATCTAGGATCTTCTCTGATAACCCCTGTAGCTTTTCGGGTAACCACTGTGACCCGGTAAGGGTGCTCCACTTGTAGTTTTGTAACTGCCAACCTTAAGGAACTGACCTTCCACAGCATTCCAGACTAACACAGACATTTTACTTGCCTGTATCCTGACTCTTTTTGTTCCTCCACCTATAGTGCCAAAATTTTTCAACACTACCTACAGTAGTTAAACTCGCTCTACTATCTTTCATCCTACCAGCTCTCGACTATAGCAGATTGTCTCAAGCTCCATCTTTAGGCAAACACACAAGTCTCCACTACCAGATTTCTGAGGTGAAGGGATTGTCCCTGCTTCTTGGTTTACCCATCTCGCTATAACCTCCACCAAAAAGTGGCTTCCTTCCTCGCTCCAATCCAACCTTGATCTCCATTCCATTATGACTTTCAAAAAGATTACTAATGCTGTCAAGCCAGATGTTTATGCTTTTCTGAGGTAAACCTGGAGTTCTAGTGTTATAGAAGTGGATACATTATGACATGTCTAACTAGTCATATGCACATAAAGACCCTTTTTCACATGTATGTGCATATTTCTGCTAATGTTTGTGTCACAAATTAATCCAACTTCACTGGAGCCACACATAGACATACCCATAAATGTCAGAGTAGACAAAAGATATAAAACTTCTTATAGCATGTACATAGGGGTAACATAAAAAAAATAATAATTATATTTAACATATACTTTCCCCCTAGTAATAAAGATAAACAAAAAATTGAAGAACCATTGATTTGATGGCCTGTTCTTTCTCTGTATGACATTAGGCAGGGTGTCAGAGATGACTGATAGTAATCCACTTTGAAAATGCAGATAGAAGTCCTAATTATAAACCGTAGGAATCATAATAATAGATCAGTCTATCCATGATGATCTAAAATGATGATGTAGCTTCAAGACTGTATTGACCCCTATATTGATCCCAATCGTTCAATACACATGATCATTCATTACCAGTGTAGGAAAGACCACACCTCATGACAAAAGGCACAGAACCATGGCTCATGGTAATTATCTGTTTTTCATGGGGATGAGAGAGTTCTATAGTAAATAACTTTTTATGCTGCATCTAAAAGCAAATCATTGAACGTATGTGAAATAGTGTGGTAGGAAGCAGAGTATTGCATGTTCTCTGAGGGACAGTGTAGGACAGGCCAGAGGGGAAGTCTTTGACATAATTGGATGGCTTAAACATATATTTTTAAATACTGTATGTGGCATATTGTCTGATTAGAAATAGAATACAGTTTGGAGTGTAGTTGGAGAGTGCAGAGCATGTATGATTTTTGTTTTTGTCTAAATAATGTGCTCACATACCTCTGGCACCACAAATAGATGAAGAACGCTGTGGATTAAAGCCTATTGTTTATAATAGACGTGCTCACATTTTCTCTTGCACTCTATTTCCAGCCTAGGTAAGCCAATATGTTTCAGCCATTTCCCCAGGTGTCCACTAATCGCTATGCTTGGGGGAGACTCAGTTTCTTTAAGCCTATTGGCTGATATACCTCAACCTATTAAAAAAGCAAGTTTAGATTTAAAAGCTGTGTGATATCTAGTGTGGTGGGAAGCAGCATATTCATGTTCTCTGAGGGACTGACCAGAGGGGAAGACTTTGATGTTGTTGGCCAGTTTAAACATATTGCAATATGTGGTACTAACATTCCCTGATTTATATGGAATACAGTTTGGAGTGTTATAGGTGAGAGCAGACCATTCTTGCCGACTCTCCCGGAATGGCCAAGAGGCTCCCGAATCTCAGGTGTTGCTCCCAGGCACCCAGAAGTGCATTCAAGCCTCCTGTAGCTGCCAGTCATCCACCTGGTGCTGCCACCTCCTGTGTAAAGTGGGCAGTCCGGGCAACCAATGATGCAGTCGCAGAGTCAAGCCACCGCCTATGCTGAGCTACACCCATCTGATGTGCTGACTAGGCTGCCCCCTCCCACATGGGGTAGACAGAAAGGAGGCAAGTACGAAGCAGACAGAGCATGTGTGATTTTTATGTTGTTTGGCTATGCAGCTTGCTGTGTGTACCATGCCCAGCTTACTTCACATGCACTGAGCAATTATATTATCCTGCATTGAGAGGAGCAAATCCCACAACGGACACAGAAAATATCCATCATAATGTAATTAACAATGATATAATAATAATTTTATTTATATAGCACTTTTCTACAACAGGGCACTTAACAGATGACATGAACAGAGTACAGAGGTTTAGATTTAAAAAAATACAGAACTCATGAATCTATAAACAAAAAGGAACAATACCTGCATCCACCAACTGAGGCAAGAAGTAGCACAGTCCATCAATTGCTACAATTGTTATTCCACTAACTTATTTACGACATGTTTCAACATTATATGATTGTTTGGGTCTGCTTATTTTTAATTATTTTTTTAACTTTAATAGTTTTTATTGAAAATATAGCAAAAAAAAAATCGTACAGAAAAAAAGGGGGGTAACAAGAACAAACATAAGGAGACTATAACAAAGAAGAGTACAATATATAGTTGCAATATAAATATCAACAAATGGGTAAAAAAAAAATATGCAACTCAAAGATAACCAAGTCTCAGGTCCCAGATCAAGCATCTCAATTTGGGGATTCAATCAAAGTTGCAGCAGAGGCACGGAGATGCTTAAGGCCAGTAGCTCCCTCACCATCTGTAACATAGAACTGCCATGAGAGCCAGTTCGTAAGAGGGGAGGAAGATAAATTAGAATAAAGCTGGGCATCCACTATACAATTTTCTGTCAGATATCTGTCCAATCTGGCTGGTTGGAATGAAAACCTGGTAATGTATGGGATCAAATAATAGTCGATCATATGGTTTTAAACACTGAAAAAAGGACAAAAAAAATTGTTCAAATTGGTTAAATTTGTGTGTTTAACCAATTTGTCTGAACAACCATTTCCGGCTATTTTCCAGTGTTAGTGAGCAAATGGACGATTGTCATACATTACCAGGTTTTCATTCCAACCAGCCAGATTGGACAGATATGACAGAAAATTGTATAGTGGATGCCCAGCTTAAGGGACTTCAAAAGTTTCTGTTTAAAAATTAAATGGATTACCTTAAGCAAAGAAGGGAGAGAAACCTTAAATTAGAGATTTTCCCTCGAAAGTAAAAAAAAAAAAATCTCACTGCCAGATCTCTTACTACCTCTGAAGCCCTCTGTGTGAGAGGTTCCTCCACTAAGGTCCTAATTTCCCTTTTCTATGCATTGCTGATTGAAGAACCCTCCCCCACGCACGAGGCAGACCTAGTTATAACTTTGGATAATGAGGAATGGTCTGATGTTTGGCATAATGCTGTCTCTAGTTGTATATGAGAATACATATAAGTTATCATGTAGGTGGTACTATGTCTATCCAGCTAAAACTTTATTCTACCATTACAATATGATGGCTATATGAACCATGTTGAAGTTTGTGTTTTAGAGACACTTATCTTGATAAAGACGCCGCAGTGCATTGCAACGTGTTTATAGAGTGTCTGTTCACATGGGGGGGTGGCAGGCCTGTCTGGATTGACATTGTCACTGTAGTGATATACCCGGGCTCCATCTACCTACAGTGTACCTGGTGTTAACCACATATGGTATGCAATGCCCCTTTAAGTTTTTATTAATAAAATATACATTTATCTTTAATATCCACACCATCTGATTCCATTCCTTCTTTTTTTGACACTGTTCATATATATCACCATGAGGAATTTGGTCGTATAAACTAAAGCTGGCCACACACTAGACCAACTTACATCCAACCAGCCAACTAGTTGATTGGTTGGAATGAAAATCTGGCAACGTATAGGAGTAAATGATGATCAGCAATTTGCTCCTAAATGCCAGAAAACAGATGAAAATGGTCAGTCAGACAGGTTTGTTAAATGTTTTATCTAAACAATTTGTTCAAACAACAGTTTTGGTTCATTTTCCAGCATTTGGGAGCAAATCGCTGATTGTATACCTTACCAGATTTTCATTCCAACCAATCAACTAGTTGGCTGGTTGGACAGATAATCTTTAGATGTGTGGCCAGCTTTAGACTTTATGTGTATGCATCCTATTGCTAACAAGTAAACAGACATGAAAGCATTCTTACTGCACACACTCTGTGCCTTCTAAGGAAGTTGGATATAATAACGATAAATATATTCTTGGATGAGGACTATTTCACCACTTTCTGTAGAACTGAACACGAAGGGTGTAAAAGATTTTGAACTCTAAACCTCATCACACCATTGTATATTTGTTTGTTTTTTACATTTGAAAAAATTTCTGGAACCATCCATAGCGCGAATATTGTAAGACTGTTCTTTTTTTGTAGGTACTATGTCTATGACTCCTCCTGATTATGCAAAATGTTTCCCGGTACATAGAACAGATATTGGAGGGGTTTCCCAGCTGGAAGTACTTTCCTTCACATATGGTGAACCTGTCCGAAGATACAAATTCTTTAGAGAGAGGTAATTTTCTTCTAAAGTGTACACTCACCATTCCCATCTCAAGTGACCCCCAGTATTTCCTGCTCCCCTTGTGAATGCCCACGCTGTCTCATCATTAAAACAAATGAATGAGTCACATTGTTTCCACCACAACTTGTCAGATAGCGGTGGTTTGGAAGCTCTCGGCTGCCCAATCTCTGCAGTCTATTATATCAAGTATTTGGTATGTATACTGAATGGACTATATGACTGCTATTATTAACAACGCCCCCAAATTGTTTAATACTATATGGAGTCTACTTGTGTATTGTAAAAATGTGATCACTAATTGTGGCGTTTATCTCAAGAATAATCGCCAGGAATGATGTCATGTAAATGTGTATGTATATATATATATATATATATATATATATATATATATATATGTGTGTATCAACATGGTTTCTAGGCAGTGTCCTGTATTTGACCTGTAGGAATACAAAGCTTGGAGGAGATTTGTCTTCCTGGAACCAGGCATCTAGATAACCATCTCTTCTCTCTACAGGCCAGAAAGTTTGGGGAGAAATACATCCTTAATGCAGATGGTCAGACCTGGTCAAGCCAGGTCATGGGATATAAAATCCTTTAGAAGGGAGATGGCAAGAATATAGGGTATGTTACCTGCTTATTGGTTTCTAAAGACCCCTTCACACTGTTTCAAGACCCCCTACTTCCTATAGACAATATGGAAGGGTGTGGCCGATTTCTTAATGCCCAGTGTACAGCAATGAAAGAGTGAAAAACCCAAAGGTGGGGGCTAGTGCAGCTGTGAGGGTATAACTATGCATCTCCCTCAGTGATAAGTGTTCTTGTGCCCAAGGAGAGTCCTGACGACTGGCCAGAATCCAATGCTCCTGTGTCTCCTTCACGACTGAGTCTAGATGTAAAGACTCTGGGTTCTTTTTCATTTTTAATTCCTTTTACTTTCTGAAACCTATTTGTGATATATTTGTATTGTCCATATTTGTACTACCTTTTCCTGTAATCAATAACCTTGGAAATATTTTTCGGATTAAACATTCTTAATCCAGTGTATTCTCCGTGTTCTTGTCGAATTCACGAGCCTGTGAGGTCAAAGCTACGTACCTATAAGTAAGTGAGTGTGCATATTGAGATTTAAGGGGAGAACCTAACAACTCCTGTTAACTTCGTTGGTGGTGGCAGAACCGTGTTATACTAACCGCACGTGCTGAGGTAACCATAAGTCACTGGTGGCGATTCTCAGATTGAGGTATCTGGAGAATCGGCCGGCAGGTCGTGACAAATTGGTGGCAAGCGGTGGGATGCTGATAATTTTTGTTTTTATCACAAGAACTTAAGTGAATTAATGGTGTGTGATTCTTGAGAGAAACTACGTCATAAATTCACCGGAGAATTACGCTCAAGGTTTAGATTTTAAACGGACATACATAGCAAATAGTTTCTGTTCTCCCCCCCCCCTCCCCCCTCTCTTGTTTTTCTTTTCTATTTTATTTGGCAATTAGTTTGAGGTCCAGAATGACCACAGAGTACCTGCAACAGAAAAGAGATGACCTTGTGGCCATGTGTATGGAGAGAAACATTGCCTGGAAGGGCCAGAACAAGGATCAACTGGCCCAATTACTCCAAGTGGCGGACCAGAATCTTGTTGCTGAAGGTGGCCAGACAATGGACAACCCTGCTGCAGAGGCGCAGTCTGTACTAGACCTTACAACAGATGCACAGCGGGGGTCGGACACCTCTGCTGGGTCAAGTGAGTCTGCACTAGAGAGTTTCCTTCAAACTGCTGACAGGCATATGAAGGACAGGGACACTGCCACAACTCTGCAGCTGATGCAGCAGTTCCAAACGTCTGCGGATAGGGAAGCTGCTGGACGCCGAGCTGACCAGGAAGCTGCAGCACGACGAGCTGACCAGGAAGCTGCAGCACGCCGAGCTGACCAGGAAGCTGCAGCACGCCGAGCTGACCAGGAAGCTGCAGTACGCCGAGCTGACCAGGAAGCTGCTGAGCGGAAGGCAGTCCGAGAGGCTGAGGAGCGCCAAGCTGAGCGCGTATTCCAGCTGGAGATGGCCAGACTCCGCGGACAGAATGCCACCTGTGAACCGGGTAGGAAAAAGCCCCGGCATGATCAATTTCCTGTATTGGAGAAGGATGGCGACCTCGATACGTTCCTGAGGGGGTTTGAAAAGACTTGCCGACAGTTTGCACTGGACCGCAGTGAATGGGCAAGTTATTTAACCCCTGGGCTGAGAGGAAAAGCTTTGGAGGCGTTTGCAGATCTTCCCCAGGAACTGGATGGTGATTATGCTGCGATTAAAAAAGCCTTGTTACAGCGTTTCAACATCACCCCTGAGGCTTATCGACAAAAGTTCAGAGACTCAAAGCGCAGTCCCTCTGATACCTATGCGGGACTGTTAGCGCAATTGTCAACCCTGTTGCATCAGTGGGTTGATGGATTGCAGGTGACGGACTTCGACAAACTAAAGTACCTTATTCTCCAGGAACAGTTCCTCGCACTATGTCCAGCGGAGGTCAAAGAGTGGGTCCTGGATCGGGAACCCAAAATGTCTCAGGAGGCTGCCAGCCTGGCAGACAAGTACACCAGCACTCGGGCTTCTGTGGTGAAGAAGAGCTGGGGGATGCCAGGACAAGCGGCATGGGGAGAGAGACGACCCGGAGGATCACCCCCGCGGTACCCTGCAAAACCAGCTGTTGCTGCACCTTTTGGGGGGGCGGGGGGAAAACCTGTATTGGCAACTGGCCGCAGGTGTTTTACATGCAATGAGCTGGGGCACATCAGTGTCGATTGCCCCAAGAAGAAAAAATCAACACCCGCTCCTGTGAGTGGCCCAGCAGGGAAACCTGTGCCAGCCATCCTGTGTGTGGAAGGGCCCCAAGAACACCCCCGGGACAATCTACAAGCAGTCCAGGTAGGACACCAAGTTGCACTTGGGCTATTAGACTCTGGCTCAGACCTGACTCTCATCCACCCAGCCTTAGTGGGTCCCGAGGATATTATTCCAGGGAAGACTATTGCAGTGCGGGGAGTGGGTGGGGTGCACCCAGAGGTGCCTATGGCTCGTGTGTATCTTGACTGGGGAGTTGGGAGAGGTATCCAGGATGTTGGGGTGCTGGACAATTTACCTGCTACAGTACTGTTGGGGTGTGATTTGGGGAAAATGCATACTAAATATGTATCGGAGAGTGATGTTGTAAATGATGCAAAGGAACAATCTAACCCAGTTTTCCCCCAGGTGACCCCTGCTGACCGACCCAGCATGAGTACAAATGAATGTGATTGTATCAGTGATGTACAAAGTGCTGTTCTAGCAGATAACCCATTGCAGTTCCACAGGCCGGAGTCTGGTCAGTCAGGAATGGGTCTAACAGTGAGCCCTAATGAAAAACTGTGCAATGTACTGTTAGCAGATGATATTGCAAATGTACCATCATCAGGGTTTGGAGTGAATACTGTAGGTAACGATGCCATCCCTGTATTAGCAGTAATGACCAGGAGAGCCACAGCCCAGAGTAACTGTGAGTTAACCCCTGCACCTGGGGAGAGTGTGTCACTAGAGATTCATCCCCCTCAGCCCCCCTCCTCCTCTCCTGCTGAAGCTGTCAGCACAGAGTCTGGGATAGGGGAGGACAGAAATCACATTTTGTCTCCTCACCCTGATCAGCTAATGAGAAGTGCTGCTTTCAAAGCAGAACAGCAGACAGACCCCAGTTTGGAAGCTGTGAGGGAGAGAATCAGCGAGGCAGGTCTGGAGGGTAAATCAGAGAGAATTTTTATGGAAAATGGACTCTTATATAGAGAATGGGTCACAGCTGAGGGTGCTGGAAGGCAGCTTGTAATCCCTCAGATCTACAGAACTGAGCTCCTGAAAATAGCACATGAGATCCCCTTAGCAGGACATTTGGGGGTGAGACGAACCAGAGACCGGTTGAAACATAAGTTCTACTGGCCTGGCATGGGGAAGGAGGCAGACAATTACTGTCGCTCATGCCATGCGTGCCAGATAGTTGGGAAGTCCGGTGATGTGGGGCGGGCTCCTCTCATTTCCCTTCCCATCATATCTGAGCCCTTTGAGAGGGTTGCTGTTGATATTGTGGGGCCCCTAGCCATCCCCAGGAGCTCAGGAAAACAGTACATTCTGACTGTAGTGGATTATGCTACAAGGTACCCAGAAGCTGTAGCGCTTTCATCCATTCGCACAGACAAGGTAGCAGATGCGCTTATCACCATTTTTTCTCGGATGGGGTTTCCCAAGGAGATGTTAACTGATCAGGGTACCCAGTTCATGTCCCGCCTCATGCAGAGTCTCTGTCAGAGGATGCAGGTGAATCATCTGATTACATCCCCATATCATCCTTGGCATCCCAATTTTTGTGAGAGATCGGAATCTCCACATTCTGTTGAATAGGAAACCTTACTGGCACTTCTACTACTGTGTTATTGTGATGATTTCTGTATTATCTTTAAGAACATACGATTCTGTTTTCAAATGTAAAACTAGAACTGTAACATTTAGGTTTCTTTTTTTTTTCTGTTGATCATGTACAGTGTTTCAATAATATGAGATATGGTAAGGACTTACCCTTGTTATCTCTATTTCTACAAAGTCCATAGGGTTCCACAGGATACCTTGGGGTATAGGTGATGACGTCAGGCACGGACACCACAGAGTTAAATTTTCAGCCTCCCAGGATGCACCAGGGTCCCTCTTCTATACCCCAACCCCAAGCCAAGGCATCTCAGTTTCGTACCAAGCCATAGGCCGGAGGAGGAGAAGGAAGAGAGAGAAAACACAAGAATCACATTCTCACCAGAGGGAGACGGAAAAACCGGTGACCAGAGCAAAGCCCATCTGCAGCACAGGTGCGTCAGGGCGGGAGTCCTGTGGAACCCTATGGACTTCGTAGAAATAAAGATAACAAGGGTAAGTTCTTACCATATCTCATATTTTCTATATCAGGGTCCATAGGGTATCCACAGGATACCTTGGGGATGTCCCAAAGCAGTATCCTTTAAGGGTGGGGACGCTCCTGTACTGAAAGGAGAATCCGCCGCCCGAAGGAAGCATCCTGAGAGGCAAAGGTGTAAAACGCGTAATACCTCACAAGGTATGGACAGAGAACCACGTAGCCGCCTTGCAGATCTGGACTGCAGAGGCACCACGTCGAGCTGCCCACAAAGGACCCACAGACCTAGTGGAATGAGCCTTCACAGAAGGCTTCATGAAGATAAGCTTCTGAAATCGCCATACGGATCCAGGCTGCCAATGTTTGCTTTGAAGCAGGCCAACCCTTTTTACGGAAGCCATAGAGAACAAACAAGGCGTCCAACTTCCTAAACGAAGAAGTGCGGTCAACATAAGTCCTTAAGGCCCGGACAACATCCAAAGTGGCCTCACCCACTGAAAGGCCAGGTGAGTTAAAAGCCGGTACAACTATTTCCTCGTTAACATGAAACTGGGAAACAACTTTGGGAAGAAATTCAGGACGAGTGCGTAGCACTGCCCTGTTCCCATGAAAAATCAAGAAAGGGGGTCTACAAGAGAGAGCCCCTAAATCAGAAACACGTCTGGCCGAAGCTATGGCCAGAAGGAAAACAGTCTTAGCTGTTAGCCATTTAGATCCACTGAGCCCAGTGGTTCAAACGGCGGTCCCTGGAGAGCCCTCAGGACCACAGCCAAGTCCCAAGGCGCCACAGGTTGAACAAATGGCGTCTGAATTCGCAGAACACCTTGCATAAAGGTGCGCACATCAGGGATCGTAGCAATCCTATGATGAGACCAGACAGACAGGGCAGAAACCTGCACCTTCAAAGAAGCAAGGCAAAGCCCATGGTCTAGTCCCGCTTGTAGGAAGGCTAGCACTCTAGACAGACGAAACTCCCGCGGTGCATAACCTCTTGGTCGACACCACTGGAAGAACGTATGCCACACGCGATGGTATATTCTCGCGGAAGACGGTTTCCGAGCTCTTAGCATGGTTCACACTACAGAGCTGGAAAACCCCCTGGACCTCAACATGGCCGTCTCAACAGCCACGCCGTCAAAGACAGCAGAGTCAGGTCCGGGTGAAGACAAGGACCCTGTGACAGAAGGTCCGGTCATAGCGGTAACCGCAGAGGACTGTCCAAGGATAGACCCTGCAGGTCTGAGAACCAGTGCCGTCTGGGCCATGCGGGAGCTATCAACAGGAGCGTTCCTCCTTCCTGTTTGAATTTCCGGATCACTCGCGGAAGAAGGGAAACCGGAGGAAACAGATAAGCGAACCGGAACGTCCACCGGACGGACAGAGCATCCACCAGAGACGCCTTTTCGTCTCTTGTGCGAGACCCGTACACCGGCAACTTGTTGTTGTGCCGGGACGCCATGAGGTCGAGCTCTGGAAGACCCCACCTGTCCACTAGTAGTTGAAAAACGTCCGGGTGCAGAGACCATTCCCCCGGATGAACGTCCTGGCGACTGAGAAAGTCCGCCTCCCAGTTTAGCACTCCCGGGATGAAGACTGCTGATATGGCCGGAAGATTGCGCTCCGCCCATACCACAATTCGGGACACCTCTACGAGAGCCGCCCGACTTCGGGTTCCTCCTTGCCGATTTATGTAGGCCACGGTGGTATCGTTGTCCGACTGGACCTGCACTGGGTGACCTTGGAGAACCCGGTGTGCCTGCTGGAGAGCATTGAATACCGCTCGGAGTTCCAAGATGTTTATTGGAAGCTCTGTTTCTGCCGGAGTCCACCTGCCCTGGAACAAGTGTGGACCCGAGACTGCTCCCCAGCCCCGAAGACTGGCGTCCGTTGTTAACAGGACCCAATTCGCCACCCAGAACGGACGACCCTTGTTGAGATGGGTCATCTGCAACCACCAGGCAAGAGACAGGCGAACCTCCGGAGTGAGCACCATCGTCTGGGACTTTAGACTCTGAGGCAGTCCATTCCATTTGGACAGGATCAGGTGCTGCAGAGGTCTGGAGTGAAACTGAGCATATTCCACCATGTTGAAAACCGACACCATGGAACCCAGTAACCTCATCGCCGAGTGTAGAGACACATGGCGGCTCTGCAAACAACTGCGCACCCGCAACTGCAAGGCAGAGATCTTTTCCCCCCGTCACAAAGATCCTTTGCTGTCCGGAGTCCAATAAGGCTCCAAGGTGCAGAATCCGCTGAGACGGGATCAGGGTGGACTTCTGCCAGTTTATTAACCAGACGTGCCGTTGCAGTACCGCAATGGTCAGGTCCAAGTGGCGTAGAAGGAGCTCCGGAGATCCTGCCACTAAGAGAAGGTCGTCCAAGTACGGCAACATGCGGACTCCCTGCAGCCGCAGGGAAGCCGCCATGACCTCCATCACCTTGGTGAAAACACGTGGTGCTGTCGCCAGGCCAAAAGGTAACGCCCGGAACTGAAAGTGGTCGCTGCAGATTGCAAACCTGAGGAACTGCTGATGGCGCGAAAGAATAGGGACATGCAGGTAAGCATCCTGTATGTCCAATGACACCATGTAGTCCCCAGGTTCCAGCGCCAGAATGATGGACCGTAGGGTCTCCATCCGAAACTTCAGCACCCGCAAAGACTTGTTGAGAGCTTTGAGGTTGAGTATCGGACGAAACGACCCATTGGGTTTCTGCACCAAAAAGAGATTGGAATAGAAACCCTGGCCCTTCTGGGAGAATGGAACAGGCACTATAACTCCAGCCTGGAGAATAGTGTGCAAGACCTTCCGCAGCTCTGCGGCTTTGTGCCGGTCTGATGGTAGACCCGTGGTGAAGAAACGAGACGGGGGTCTGTGCCGGAAGGAGAGGGCATACCCGTGTGAGACCACCTCGTGAACCCAAATGTCTGTCGTGGTGACTGACCAACAGCGGGCGAACTGCAGCAGGCGGCCTCCCACCTTGGGATCCCCCAAAGGGAGGCCCAGACAGTCAGGCCGCAGGCTTGTCATCTGGCTTAGGGGCCGGGCGTCTGGTACTCCAGGCCTGCTTCTGGGGCTTGGCCGATTTTTTGGGGCCAGCCTGTCGGGGAAAGGACTGTGCTTTAGGCCTACCCTGGGCCCTATAAGGCCGAAAGGACGACGTACCTGAAATGGAAGGAACTGCAGCAGACGGGAGACAAGCCGATTTGGCTGCTGCCAGCGTGGCTACAATTTTGTCCAGGTCCGGACCAAAAAGAACTTCTCCGTTAAAAGGCAATGCTTCCAAACCCTTTTTGGAATCAGCGTCCGCCTTCCAAGATCGCAACCACAATGTGCGACGAGCAGCTACAGCTGCTGAAGAACTTCGAGATGCCAGGGTACTAATATCCAAGGCCGCTTCGTTGATATAAGTGGCCGAATCCCGGAGATTGCCGATCAACTCCGTCTGTTCAGCCGAACAGTCGGATTCAAAGGACGCCTCCAACGTATCTGTCCAGCGCTCCATAGCTCTGGCAACCCAGCAAATGGCCATAGCTGGCCGCGCTGCCCCCCCCCCCCCCCGCAAGGGAATAAACGGACTTTAGGCAGATCTCCACCTTGCGGTCCGTAGCATCCTTAAGGGAGGACATGGATGGCATGGGTAAAGTGGCACTCCGGATGAGGCGTGTCACATGAGAATCCACCTGTGGCGGGGATTCCCACTTAGAAAAATAATTATCCGCGAACGGATAAGCCACCGCCAAACGCCTCTGCGGCTGGTATCGTTTGCCAGGCTGTTTCCACGCCTCCTCTAAATGGTCCACCAACTGACCCAAAAGAGGAAAGACTGTGGCGTCACCCTTAACATTCTTAAAAAAGGCATATTTGGATTTAGACGCCGGAGGAACTTCGTCCTCAATCACCAAAGCGTCCGCCTCCTTAGTACGGAGAGGTTCCTGGTCGGAAAGATCCAGAATCTCCCCATCATCAGACGTCACTTCGTCATCCTCATAAGGAGCAGACAGAGACGCCACCGGCCTCTTATGTGGCCGCAACACAGACTCCCCTTGTAACACATCCGACAAGTGCTGTACAGAACTAGTCAGGGAATTAACCCGGCTCCTGAGAGACCGGGAGAGGGGAAATAGAGAGACTGCGGGGTACCATCAATTGCCTCGGGAAACCCTGCATGGGTGACGACACCACTGATTGCTGGGACAATCCCATCTGTGAGAACGCGGGTTGCGGAGCTAACTGGCCCACCAAGGTTGTAAGCGCCTGAGCGAAACAAGCCCAGGGCGGCTCCTGTACCAGTGCTGTGACCGTAATTGGCCACGCCAATAAAAAACACTGCCGGCATAGACCCTCCGCGCTACCCTCCCCCTCCGCTATAGGTACTTTACACGTAGTACACTGACGCCGGAGAGGAAAGTCACTTTCAGACATGATGGTGGAAAGTATGTGACCCCTCTCACCAAAACTTTTAGTATAGCGAGAGACCACCCTGCAGCACCGCACCGCAAGGGCTTTAGCAGAAAGAGCAGGGACAGTAATAAGGCTGACAGTTAGAAAGTAAAAGTACAGACAGCAGCGCTAGCACAGTCACATACAATGCAAAGAAAACCAATTCCTGCACTAACAGCGCTGATAAATCAACTACACAGAGACAGAGTCTGGTAGGACACAGCGCTACATACACAGACCTGACCACAGCGGAGGAGAGGTATGCGGGGGGACCCAGACCACGATGCAACCGTCCAGACTTCCAGCAGCGTTCACCATGCGTTCTAGAAGATGGCAACCGAGGAGCATAGAGGAGGCTGGCCTGGGGGAGGAGCGCTGCCACAGGGCCAGTCGGCGTGTGCAGAGAGGGCTGTGTGCAGCGGGGGAGGCGCCAGCTGTGAGACAGGGAAGGCGCGCTCCCCTGGCATGCATTTAACCCCTGGGACGCCGTAGCGCTACCGCTCTGCCGTGGTCCTGCTGTCCCAGGGGGGTAGTGGAAGCGCAGGTTAGTACCTGGCTCCACGCTGCAGCCAGTCCCCAGGGAGCCCCCTGCCTGGGGACTCTGGACCATGTATCAGCGGGGACCCACCGCGGGACCCCGCTGCTTACCTGCTGTCCCCCTTAAATCCGGCCATGGTCCTAAACATCTGGGGTCACCGCTAGCTGTGACCCCAGATGCCTACCAGCATCCCCGGATTGGTACCAGTGTTCTGGTACAGGCGGGGGTGTAGGGAAGACAGCATGGACGTCAGGACTGACTGTCCATGCTGTACTTCCAGATGTGCAGCCACAGCTGCATTCGAGAAAACTTCAGCGACTCTTCATGGCCCCCCTCTAACAGGTGCATCAGACTCCGGCCGGGCACCAAACTAAACTGACATGCCTTGGCTCGGGGGTGGGGTATAGGAGGGGGACCCTAGTGCATCCTGGGAGGCTGAAAACTTAACTCTATGGTGCCCGATGCCATCACCTATACCCCAAGGTATCCTGTAGATACCCTATGGACCCTGAAGTAGAAAAAAAGGATTTAAAAAAAAAAAAAAAAAAAGCTGTAGGCCCTATGTGTGATGAGACTTGGATCCTGGCCCTGGAGAGCCCTTGGGTATCCACTGCTTCAGATTTCAGCACATTCAGCTATTTCTATTGCATAGAACATATCTAACCCCTGTGAGTTTGATAAAGTTTTGGGGACGAGCTACTGATCTACTCCCAGGGAACTTCTTGGCATCTCGTGAGCATGTTCGCAGGTCCAAAGTTTCTGGGTAAAAGTTACACATGCAATCTCTTCTACTGGTATCCACCCATCTATTCTCATTCCTGCAGTATGCGCACTTTACATTTTATCTGAAGATGATCTTGATCATTATACTAGGCAATAAGTGATTAATCTTTGTATACTGGCCAAAGTCTGTATAGCCGACACCTGGATGTCTACCTCGGGTCCTATTTTCAAGCATCGGTCTTTCTGATCAATGCCACTGTGACCCATGAAAAATATGTGTATATTGCCCAGGACACAGGAGTTGAAGTTTGACCATATCTGGTCATGGTGGCAGCAATCCCGTTACGTTAAGACACGTACCCTGGCAGTTTGCTTCCCCTCCATTACTGGCTCCCTGTTAATTATATCTACTTGCATATTAAATGTTCAGTTTTGTGATGACTCCACATGTCATGGTGACTATGATACTTAGGCTGCTATATTCCCGAGACCTTATTAATCATATCAGTATCACTATACCCTATCTCACTGATAATTCCTTTGTTCTTACTGCCCTTTTGTTACTGTAACATGATTATGGACGATTTTTTTTTTATGGCTGATATGCACCTGTTTTATCATTGTCTATTACAATACCCTTATGATTATTATAGGGTTATATTTGGGAATCGGTATGAAATCCGGCGGTTCGATTCCCGGCAGCCCGACACTGTAACAGATCCCGGCAGCGGCAGCCCGACAGCGCTGGAAATCCCGATCGTCCCTAGGTAAGTATTAACTAACCTAACCTACCCCCCTGACCCTCCCTTAGGGGTGCCTAACCCTAACCCCCCCCCCCCCCTTCCCCGCTGCCTAAACCTAAGTCCCTCGGGGGGGTTGCCTAACCCTAACCCTCCCCCTAGCCTAACCCTAACCTCCCGGGGGGAGCCTAACCCCAAGTCCCCCCCAGGAGCCCTGAACCTAACCCCCTCCCCCCCCCCCAGCGGCTGTCCGCTTGCGGCGCCCGGCATCCCTTCGATCGGGATGCCGGGGCGCCGGTCTCCCAGCGTCGGTGAAATGAGCGGCGTCTAAATCTAGACGCCGGGTATTTCACCCTCGCCGGGATATGACAGTTGGGAAGCCGGATGTCGGTATAATGTCAGCCGGCTTCCCGACTGCATCCCCTTATATTTATTATGTTCAAAATGTTTACTTATACGGTTTAGATGCAAGTTTGGCATAATTTGATATATGTATTATGCTTTATAATTTTTTGAGCAATTTTCTAATACATATGTAATAGAAAATATATATCCAGAACATATATACATTTATTCTTTTCATATATGTATGTTTCTTTAGAAATAAATAAAAATTTGTAAATTTAAACAAAAAAATAATATTTATAGGTCATTTAGGAGAGTCTCTCAGAAATCATCAGTTCTCTACAAAATTAAATTTTCTTCAAATGGAGGAGTTGTACCTATAGAATCATTCTTCTAAACATGTTAAATTAAACATTAAAATGTCACATACGCCAAAGCTAGGTGAAACCAAAGTTAGATAACTCAGAAATAGAATATAAGCTACAATAATAAATATTTTTTCTGAGGTTGCAATACATCAGTTTATAAAATGTCTGCTAGTTAGTGTGGCCACTATATAGCTCCATCCCTCAATGTTCTCTACAATCCAAGTCGCACTGTGTCTTCTCCAGCTTCCATCTGTCCTCCTCCTTTGTGGGTGGAGCTACTGGTGTTGTGGTGAGGGGTGTCAGCTCCAGGCACTGACTGGTATCTTCCCCCAACCTTCCCATCTCTATCCCCCCTCCTCCTCCCCTTTTTTCTTTCATCTGTCTCCCCCTCATCTATGTCTCCTTATCCCATCTCTCTCATCTGTTACCCTCCTCCCACATCTTTTTCATTTGTCTCCTTCCTTCTGCCCCCTCCCCTCTTCAGGGGAGGGCATGAATGGTGATGGGGCATTGGCTGGGGGAGAAGTGTGTCTAGCAGGCAGACTGGTGCAGGAAACATATGATGACTGAACGGTGCACATAGTGTGCAATGTGAGCCAGGGCAGGGTGCTGTGAATAGGCAGTGGGAAAATAGGAGGACATTTAATTCTTTAACTGTCATGCACAATTGCAATCTGCCATTCTGCTCTGCTAGAATTGTTCTGCTTGCTTTATGTTATACACTGTGCGCTTTACTTTGTAATTCTCAGTTTCACTTTTTTATATCCCAACAGTGATCCAACTATGTCACTTGGATCTTCTGACCTCATTCCAGCTAGCTTGTACAAAAGTTAGAAATGGTGAAACTAGGTAAGTGTGTACAATATAACTATGTGCATGATTAAATATGGCTTTGGCATTAAAACATAGTACAAGTATAAAAAACCTACATACAAACTACTTGCTGTCTTAATTGCAATCAAGTGCAATACTCACATTAACAAAACATCACAACAATTACTCCTGCCAGTACGTCAGTGTTGAAGAGAGTTGCACTATACATAAGCTTGCGTATCATCACTTTCATTTGGGGCACATGTGAATTTCACAGATTCTGTGGCTGATTAAAACCAGGCAAAATAGAGATTTGTTTATTTACTAAAGTGAGAGAGAGTTTTTAGAAGTGGAGATGTTGACCATAGCAACCAGATCCTACTGAACATTTAACTAGCACCTTCTAGAAGATAATAGCGCCAGAATCTGATTGGTTGAAATGGGCAACATCTCCACTTCTAAAGACTCTCACTTTAGTAAATATAGCCCTTGAAGTCTGCCAGCCACAGAATCTGTGTAATTCATGCGTGTCCTGAATGAAAGGGATGATATGGCAAGCCTAAATATACATAATAAAAACACAATATGCATTTAAAAAAATAAATAAATTAGGGCCCCCTTAAAATGTACCATAATTCAGTCAAGTCAATGGGTATTTATACTGACAGTATAGCATTCTTACTGCTTCCACACTTTCATAGTCACACATACACCTCTATACCATATTATACACTCAAGTATTAAAAGTTATGTAGGACTCCCTCTCCTCAGCAGCCAGCTTTCTTTCCCAGCCACTGTAATGACCAGAGAAATGCCAAAAGTGGCTGCAAGGAGTATTGCCTACATGCCAGTGCCGATCCATAATACTGAACACAACAATGGTGGTGATGGTCTCAGGAGGACCCAGGCCAAAGTACTAGTGTGGGGAAAAAGGGACAAATGACAATACAGGTCTGTGATAGTGGGAAGGTTGAATGAAAGAAACACTAAACAATACAAACTTATTTTCACTTGAGAAGTTTATTAGCAAACTATTCTGAAATATGTAAAGATCCATTAAATACATCTTGTCTCTGTACATTGTACCTTCTAGTATACAAATTTACAATATTAAACATATTTAAATAATCTTTTAGTAAGTAAATGATAGCAACACATACAAATGAGAGAAGTGATGAAGGTAAGCTTCTGTGCATCCTGTTCCTGAGTATCTGCTTTATTTATATAGGTTTTTATTATGGATAACTACATGTAACATCTGCAACCTGTAGCTTATATTGCAGCCTGACAAAACAGGGGGTCCAACTGAAATGATCACTCTGCTTAAATATTTACTATCTTTTTCTTTATATAACATTTATAATCCATGATCGCATGAGCCAGGGCTTACATGTTGTAACAGAAAGATGTTCATTTCATCCACTTTGGCATAATGAATTGTAATGTATTGGATTAGCATATGCAAATGAGTGGTTTAACTTCAAATTAGGGTGCTATACTGAAGAAATGCACAGCCCTGAGCCTATGGGCCACCACATAACACCATTAAATAACTTTGTCACTCTACATTTTAGTGTAAAACTCCACCACTCCCCAACTAGAAAGGGTCCAGAGTCCAGACCGCAGTAGTTCATAAGGCACTCTCATCACCAATGACGCTCTAAGGGTCATTCTGCTGCTGTAAGAGACAGGAGAACTTCGAAATCTCCACATTTCATTCAGTCATTTCAGGTCTGAAGAGCAGAGCTAGAAGCATAGGCTCTGCGTCTGACAAAATATAGTGTAAAACATTTTTGTTTCCAAAAGGTCTAGAAACAGCGGTGTTCTGGTTTTCAGAACCACATCATTCTGTTAGTTGGGAGAAGAGAAATTTTACGACATAACTTACAGCCATGGTGGAGTGCGCCATTAAGTAGTGTATAAATGAGGTAACAGAAGTTACATGTAACATAGGATCCATGGCAGACTACTAACCAAGAGCTATACATTGACAAAGATGGTTTTCCTCTAACTATATCAGTCTTTGACATTTTTTTTATATACATTATAACCAATATTGCTCTACATAGCAGCATTTTGATGTAATAAAGTCAAAATTGAGAGTCTGAGAACATATTAATGTAGACTTGTACTAGTCATTCAAAGCACTATTAAATAAGAATAGCATACCAGTTCTACAGACCTCGTCAAGTCAGCTTATAATGCACAATGGTAGTTTTGCCAGCAAAGATCATAGAAAATAAACTGCTGTTGTTTTTCTTTATATTAAGGGATCATTTTTATGTATATTTTGGCAAAAGCAAGAAGCATTTGTCCACTCTTTCTGTACTTAAACAGACGCCACTGGCGTCTGTTTAAGACTTCGTTATAAAAGTGTTCCATGATGTACTACATGGTCAGTGACAACACACCTAGACACGAGGGTCCCCCATACACCTGTGCTTTGGTCTTCTGTGTGGAGAGGGTAATTGGTATTACAAGGTGAATACAGGTGTGGCTTCATTTAGGAAAACAGCTGTTCTCTTGGAATTGTAGTAATTCCTTCCAAATCCCTTTTCCATCCTTTCAAACAATTCACCAGTTCTTTGACCACATAAAGTAGAATATATTTTTCTGGGAGATTATTTTTTAAAACAAAAGATAGGAGTATAAAATTCATACTGCAGTATAGAGACCCAATGGCTACAAACCATGCACGATGACCTCTGTACCCGTATGGTGGGCAGTACCATGGGCAGCACTGTGACAGGAATACAATGACAACATGTATCACTCACACGATTGCAATTCATAAAATTATGAAATACACAAGAAGTTGCAACAGAATATGAATAAAATATCATTAGTATGGAAAACTTGTGTGTTCCTCTTTGTTTGGCCAACAGGGAGAGGAAGATGTAGAACAGGGTTAAATTATTATTAAAGCTTACATGATAGAAGTCTAGCAGCAGGATTCACATGTGACAGAGTACAATGACAGCGGCAAACATGGAATGGTCGAAGTGCTCTCAACAAATGTTCAGGCTTTAAAAATAGCCTGATAACACCTTTCATATGCATAATAAATACATGGCACTTGTGTGTTCTTGAAAGTGGATAGCTCTGAATTTGAATGCAAATGCATCAATGAGTCATCCTCTTGTGTTTCTTTGTGCAGTAGTGAAACACACCTGTGGCAGTCATTACTTTATAACGTACAGCAAAGAGACTCCACCCAGCAGAGTCCTTATTATCTAAGCTAATGGCAGAATGATCAAGTACACCATCAGCTGGAAGCAGCCAGCTATATATATATATATATATATATATATATATATATATATATATATATATATATATATATATATATATATATATATATATATAGTCAGTGAGTAACTTGTACCTTTGGGAGGTGAAAAACCAGAGCCCTGTTTGTTCAGCTGAACAATCCCCTGTGACATGTCAGTTTTTTGGTCACTCAGGCCTCCCTAGATTAAGATAAGCTCCCTTCCAGCTGGGAGCCAGAGGAGCACATTTTTATTACAGCACAAATTCCTTCATGAGGCTGCATAATGTGCTCCCAGAAAAGGGTACTTGGCAATCCCGGTCATCATGGTCTACATCAGGATACAAAAAAAAAAAAAAGGAGTTCCTGTACTTCACATGAGCACAGTACGTCCACAAAAAACAACAAAAAAACAACAAAAAAACAACAACAAAAAAGGAGGGGGTTGCTTTAAAAAACAAACAAACAAAAAAAAACCTTCCCTTGTTCACTCGCCCAAACAGGGGTTGTCGATTATCCACAGAAGCTTTAAACAAACACCTACTTCAGCAAAGGTTTCAGTATTTTAACTAGTGTTGCTTTTCCTGTATCCTTAAGTTTTAAAGAGGACTTTTCAACGACCGTCTTTTCTTTTTGGACAGTCTCCGTTTTATTGGTATTGACAGCTTCCATCGCCTTCCCATTTGTTCTCATGCTATTTACCCTTTTAAATGTACCCACACTGCCGTTTTCCTTGGGTCCTGAATCTTTACTTAGAAGTTCATACTTTCCTGTAGAGTGGCGTAATGATGATGATCTATTTATTGTTATCGTTTTTACTGGGGTAGAAGTGGGAGGTTCTGGTATTGCCCGTCGGGAGGATGCTACAGTGTTCCTGGCAAAACTTGGAGTGGCTGAAGAGGTTTTTATGGTGGTGTTTGGTGAAGGTTTGCTTGTTTCAGCAGTAGTTGGCCGTTTTGGAGCTGTGCGACAGATCTTTGTTTCATCAGGCTTTGGTCTACTAATATTTCTAACTGGTTTAGCTGCCGGTTTTCTTACAGAACTTTTGCGCTCAAATTGGTCCCTCTGAAAACGTGAACTGTTGGATGTAAAACTTGCTCCTCTTTGAAACTTAGGCTCCTCCGTTGCTGTGCTGGTCTTCGGAGAGGCTTTTGGCATGTTATCAGTTTTTCCACGGACTGCTTGCTTCAGATCGGACTTTATATCATCACGCATTGAACTCCTGAGCTCTGTACGTTTTATACTTCCTGGTTTGTTGGACTTGGAAATAGGGACAACTTTCCGCATGGTCTCATGTTCAGAATCATTCAGCATACGCACAGGCTTTGCTGTAACAGTGTTACTCGATCGAGCAACAGTGGTCTTAGTGAAGCTTGGTGTTCTTTCTTTCATGGAGTTATGCCTCCTGAGATCTTTACTTTTCACTGTACTCTCCTTTGAAATGCTTGCTTTTCTATTGCTGCGTTCTTTGCTGTTAGGCTGACTTAAAGCAGATAAGTCTGATACTACTGCCACACCATTTGACTTTACTACATTTGCATCCCCTTTCTCATACATCATATCTTGTCCTTCAGAACAAGAGCTATCTGTGGCATCTTCAATATTAAACAATGGTCCGTGCTCCTGCTGATCAGAAATAAATGTATTTTCTGACATAGGAATGCCAGCACTGTTTAAATGTGCTTCTGTCATATCAGCCACCTCGTTTGTGGTACTTTGCGAGTTACTTATTTTGTCTTTGGTGCTTTTAAATGATGGTAATATAGTATCATCTGCAAGGCTAAAGGAATGCAAACTCAAATCTTCAAGAGTTTCTAAATCTGTAATGCATGTATCAGTGTATTCATTGGAAGATCCTTGGGGATCAAACTGTTGTAACTGTTTCACAAGTTCTCTTTCCTCAACAGTGACTGTTAACGGGCTTAATGGAGTATTGGTGTGCAGAGTTTCTACCATGCTCTGGTAGGTTGGTTGCTGATTGTTGTTACGGTCTATATTATTCAGCTTATAATGCATATTAGCAACGCGAGTATGGTCAACTAGCTCATCTTCCATACTGATAAGTACCGTAGGCAACACATGGGAATTTCTGACAGCTTCAATTTTATTTAAGTGCATAATGTTTAGGTCCTGATCTTTTAGCTCTTTGGAATCCATCCATACTATGGTGGGTCTTGGCTGCTGAGTGCGAGTTCGTGGTAGGCTGTTAAATTTGTTTGTTTGGTCGTCCTGGGGGGCTTCCAAATACATCTGTAGTTCTCTGTCTGCTGAAACTCCTAATGACAGACGGGATCGCCTAGAGCTGGAGTTTCTACTTAATGGGCTTTGTGGTCTTTGCTGCAAAAAAGGTAAAACTTCTTCAAGTCCTTTTTTAGTCAGTAACTCCACATCACTTTCACTACTACTCCTTCCAAAGCCTCCATTCTCCACACAGACCCAGGAATGGCGTTTCTGCTTTATTTCTTTCAGTCTCTTCTGCTGTTGTAGATCTTTCATTTCTCTGTCCTTGTTCTCCTAGAATGACAGAAATACAAAGCAAGGTTCAGGCTTTGCCAAAATACCAAAGCTCATTAGACATGCCAACTTAATACCCTACCATCTATTCTAGAAAATACTCTGATACCAGATATTTATTGAAAAATAAAAATATTTATGTTTTTATGAACCCTTAAGCTTGAAGGAATTCTGAAAATCAAGCAAAATCTTTTTTGGTTTGTTACAAACAAAAACTAAAATAGTAGTTCCAAAAGTGACCATCCAAAGCATCACTTGGTCAGGAATTATACTCAACCGCCATGTGAAAGCATCGCAAGAGAGCAGCCATAGTATCTCACCTTTACAGCTTTGTTGAACTTGTCACAAAAATCCCGAAAAATCTGGAAACATTCATCCAGCTTCATGGTCTCTTTGTCTTCACAGAAGAAATCAATAAGGGCATGTCCCGCTTTTTGCAACTCCATTCTCTGCTTGTCCAGGTCTTTCAGCTCTATCACGGCACCCTAGGACAAAAACAAACACAAGCAAACCATTGGCAATATGTTAAATACTATCCAGCTTCATGACTGCACCGATTCACCTATTACATTTGCTAATTTTAGTTAACCCTTCTTTCCAATTATGTTCATCTTTAAACAGCCCAGGGCTAGCACTAAAATTTTAATTCACATTTCAATAAACGCCAAGTTTTTTTTATATACTGTTCTGATCATTTACTTGAGCTATCTAAATTTTCTGAACACTAAGATAACATTAAACAAACGGAATGTACTTTGTTTTATATAGAAGGATGAACTTTAGATGCTCAATATGGGGGAGATTTAACAAAGCTTGCAGATAGCTCAAGTGGAGTGAGAAAGTACTAACCAATCAACTGTCATCTTAGAGGCAGTGTTTAAAAAAAATGACAGGAGTTGATTGGTTGGTACTTTCATCTCTCTCCAAGCTTTGATATCTCCCCCATTAAGAGAAACTTTGCACCACCTTTTTGTTCTGCTGTGGGCAACTGTTCATTCCAAATTTTTAGTTGGTGAATTTCTGCTTCCCTTGGTTTCCCTCCTCATGCCAGGATATGCTCCCTGCCCCATTCAGACCAGTCCTTACTACAACCACTGATAACCACAAGATCTGGCTACTGCTTCGACTGGCTACAAGTTGTTCTATTCCCCGTCTAAGAACAATCAAATGGATGAACAAGATGAAGACTAATAACAAAACGTGCGCCCACCATATAACTAAAAGCATCTTAAAAATGAAATGACTCACAAAGCACAAATGCTAAAATATTCAAAATATCTATGAATAAAACTTAATTGATGTTGGGTTACGATAAACAGATAGATATATTCTGCCATAGGACCAATTCACTTTTTTAAAATTTAATAGATTGTTGGCATTGTAAGGAGGAGTAAAATGAAACAAAATAGAATGTAAAACACATTAAATATAGAAAAGTGCTAAAAGCAATAACACAGCATAAGAAATAGGAGAAAGATTCCCCTCCAAATACTTTCAATTATTTTTCCAAATCACTATAATAGGGTGTGTGCTTGTAT
The DNA here is from genome assembly GCA_031769625.1 of Taudactylus pleione. Classification (NCBI taxonomy): domain Eukaryota; kingdom Metazoa; phylum Chordata; class Amphibia; order Anura; family Myobatrachidae; genus Taudactylus; species Taudactylus pleione. The sequence continues at coordinate 11,531,592 of JAUIMM010000169.1, forward strand.
TGTATGAAGGCTTTGTTGATGCTCTTTGTGACTATTTTCAGGCCATTATCTACTATATCACGAGAAAAGAACATTGATATATTTCCTTCCTCACACCTAATGTTGCCTAGTGATCTGATTTCAAGTCAGTGATGCAATACAGGTGTCAGAACAGCCAAATTGTATTTGTGACCCCATACATTTATTATGTGTTAAAGTACTTGTTCATATGGTTTGCAACATGATTTTAAAGTAAGAACTTGCTGCAAAATAGTGTCTGTAACATAATCCACAAGAAAAGAGAGGCACGTGTTTCAGTACTTTGAGACAGGAAACATTGTTATTAATAATAAAGAGGTGAATACACCAGCATACTTGGAGAAAGTCTTCCATTTGCTGAACCAATTCAGTATCCTTTTTTATTTGGTCTTTCAGAGTTTTTGTTTTTGTGGAAAGTGCATGGAATTCTGCTTCTATATTGTCTATGGATAACCTGCAAGACAATGCAAAACAAACTAAACGAAAAAATAGGTAACAGCAATAAGCATGCATTAAGGCTTCAGTCTGTAATGTTTGAATAGGTCATCAAGCACCTGAATGTCAAACACAGCCATGCCTGTTTGTCAAATCTAAACACTAGCTAAGTTGGGTGGAAGTTATGTCACGGAAGAGGGAGCTTGTTACCTGGATTAGAAACAGAGGCCTAACTAGGTATTAAAAGGCCCCATAGCAAAAGTTTGTAAGGGCCCCTATGCAGCATCCAATGGGGAAAAATGTATACAACACATGTAACTCTGACAAGGAAGATGGACCCCCCTCAGCTCTGGGCCCCATAGCAGCTGCACCCCTTGCACTTATGGTAGTTACGCCCATAGCAGCATCAACCCTTGCACCAATGGTTACGCCCATGATTAGAAATACCTAATTTTTCACTGACAGTCCCAGGTAAAATGCTCTGAAGCCATAAATCTCACTGACCCTTGCAGCACGAAAGTAAAGGTTCATTTATTTTACAAAGTTAGTCAGTAACACTTTTCGGTTTATTTTTATTTTAGGCGTGTTTGCCAGATAAGAATGTGTTATAAATACATTGGCTCCTGACCTGCCGTCTGACGAACCCAATAACGCATGATTCAAAAAAGAAACTAATTGTTTTCCATTTTTCATTGCCTCAAATAACACTAACAGCTTCCCTTAACTACGTACAATGGAACAAGTCTGCTTCCTGCTGCAGGAACAACAACACACATTAATTTGTACCACTAAATAGCACCTATACATTTAACCCAGCACATCTGGCGGTCATAGGAATCTATAGATAAAAATGGATTGAATATCTACACTGAACAGTACATCAAACAGAATGTGGAGTCCACGGCTTAGCAGAAGTGTGGGATAAAGGGGATTGCTGCTTCTCACCATGCCAGCGAATACTCCCTCGCTTTTCTGAAAACTTAGGTTTGCTTAGTGCCAAGTACAAGCTGAGCTTTTGTGCATAAATCAGCCCTTTGACCTTGCTCGCTCTGTCATAGTAACAAGTGAAAGCTTCCCCCAGCATTAATGTGGGAAAGCCAATCACCTTACACAAGGAGGTCACATTCTTTTCTAATTCATAGGAGCTTTTCTGTGGGCCATAAAACCAAAAAAGTAGTCATATCTGAAAATGTTGTATAAGCAACATCTATGGCTGCGTCTTTGTGAATGACAGAAATAGGCATGTGTGGGGTTTTTCATGTAGTTGCTGACAAATTTCATACATGAAAAAAGAAACAAAGTCTGAAGCAGATGTGATATATTTTATCAAAGCAACAATAATTTGTGTGCAGTATGTATATAGTACTATAATAAAATCTATATATTTTATATGTTCCTGACAAAGATTTGATTAAACCGAAACTGCTATAAGACTGTGCTATTGCGTTACCTCAGATGGACTAATGTATGCAGTAGCCGGTGTTATAGAATATATAGAGCTACATGCATCAGGCTTTGGAAAGACAAAGTACCAACCAATAAGCTCCTGTCACTTTACAGGCTGGGTTTGAAACATGACAGCTAGGAGCTGGTTGGTACCTTCTCTCTCTCAAAGGCTTGATACATATACCCCATAATAAACTCATGACCCCCTGAAGTCAGGTTATATGTGTGGAGTGGGTTTCCTCCAGGTACTCCAGGCTCCTGTCACAGTCTAAAACAGTGATTCCCAACCTCAGTCCTCAAGGCACACTAACAGTCCTGGTTTTAGTGATATCCATGGTTGAGCACAGATGGTTAAATCAAAATAACTGAGGTACTAATTAAGTCACCTGTTCTCAAGTATGGTTATCCTTAAAACCTGGACTGTTATGGTGCCCACACACATAGCGATGTGCTCACGATCTGACATCGTGCACGATTTCCCTTGAAAACTCTCCTCGACAGCTCTGCACACAATTTGGTGTTTGTAGTGTCTAATCTTCTAACAATCTATCATGCATTCAGACTTTTTCCAATGCATTTGTATCCCAGATTGGCAGATCTGTCATACAGCACGGCAGAACTGACGATGTGACGTACGACCAGTGGGGACACGCATCGCGACCGTGAGTGGGGACTCACGATTTGGCCATATTTTACATGATCTGTCGTTCCAATGCATCGGAATCGGCCAGGTTGTGTAAAATATCGCTGTGTGTGGGCACCTTTAGTGTGCCTTGAGGACCGTGGTTGTGAACCCCTGCTCTAAAACATACTGGTGGGTTAATTGGTTTCTCACAAAACAAATTAACCCTGTATCCATGTGAGAGGAAATGATATGAATGACAATTATTATCTGTAAAGTGCTACGTAATAGGTGTGCACTATATGAATAATAAAAAAATTAAAAAAAAACACACAATTGAATGCATTTTTATTTGTCAAAGAAGTTGTTTATGCTACCTAAAGAAGTGCCTAAAGGGTATAAATGTTATGAAACTACACTCATGCGGTGTTTAAGGTTACGTTACATGCTTTCCCGAGCACATACAGTACAGATCAGTTATATTACCGCCCATCATATTAACTAGTTCCCCTTGCAATATTGCTAATCTTATGCAATACTATGTGTATAATAATAACATTGTGTTCCTAAAATACAAATAAAAGGACATGTTGGCTGCCAACACAGGTAGCACAAAGCCAACTGTTCAGGTGAAGCCGAAAAAGAAGAACTTTCCTCCTGTGCACGTGTTCCACCGCACATGTAATAATTGCAGCAATCTTTCACACTATCCAACACAAAACACCCGGATCACATCATAATAACAGATCACCAAGCCAATCTAAGAAATCAATATGAGCCCAGAATAAGCTTCCAAAACGTGACGTACTGCCACAGTTAAAAACATTCCAATAATAACTACTTGCAGGGACACATTGCTGCTGGACAAGGGCATGTAATAACCACGTTTATGCATTATGGGCAGTGAAAGGCACATACGGAGTGGCGTTTCGTCTTCTTGTGCATGGCTCTGTGCTCCTACATGCCGAGATATTTGGCAATACCTTTAAAGACGACAACAAGGGCAAGGCATAGGTCATTCCCTAAGGAACACAGGATGGGGAATAGGCTGTAAAAATAACATGATGCAAAAAGCACCTAGGCAAATTACTGGAATGGAGCCCAGACAGAGATTCAACACAGGGCATATTCCTAAATACATGGGTGATTTCATTTCCAACAAACCAGGACTGTTGAACATGATCATACTGTAACATTTGACACAGTGGATTGAAAATACAGTATACTTAATCTATATTACTATTGCTTACAAACTGTGAGCATTCCATCCAGCATAGAGGAGAGGTACTCTGCTGTATCTCAAAGTTTCTCATAGTTTAATCTAATCCTGGGTTTCAAGGATTTGTTTTACAAAGAAATGTGGATCATATGGCAATTATGGACTCTAAGAAATATAGTAAATAAAGTAACAGATTGATTAGGTTAAGCAATTTCTTAGCAGGCTGTGCAGACCCCAAGCAAATCCCAGTCAGGTCAGGGAATAAGCTCTTGTTGACATTACTCATCCGCTCAAGGTGAAATTAGATTATTATATAATAATTTTCTTTTGTTTGTTACAAAGTCTTGTAGTGGATGCAAAAGTGTAATATTACTAGTGCAAATGTAGTAAAGACTGAGGAATCCATAGCAGATGTACTGACATTCCACTGCACTTACCTAGCTGCTTCATTAACATGCTGTAGCTGATCAGAGAAGGTCAGCAGTGCTGTATCTTTCTTTTGTGCTTCCTACAAAACATTACAAGAAGAAAAAAAACTTGGCAATGAGCGATAATAAATAATAATGTCAGGGACTGAAAATTAAATGGGAATATTGATGTTTTATAAAATAGAAAACATCACACACCTCACGTATGGAATAAAAGGTATAGCTTCATAATATACAAAAACTTACAGTACTGGATATGCTGCTAATTAAATGTGTGGGGTTGAGATCACCTTTGGTCGACCAGTTTTGCTTCCTCCAGGGAGGTTTATCAAATTCTTGATAAAGCTCCCTGAAGGAAGAGAAACCGGTCGACCAAAGTGTAATAGTGCCCACAGACTGCATCCAGGCAATCCAGATATACCTGCTTTGTCACATTGTGTGGACCTGTACCGTTTGGAGGACTTAGTCTCACCAAGGTCCATCAGCGTGCATCCATTACCAAGTGGCTATCACCAGCAGTAACCAGAGGCAAGTGATCCCCATGAGGAGGACCCAGTGCGAGGAGTGCCGGGATACCGCACAAGCCGCTGTAATCAGACACAGTGGTTCCCCGGACTCAGGAGGAGAGCCATACAGCGGAGACGCACTGCCGCCATCCTCCACAAGTTATACGGGGAGGCAGACACTAATATTGAGTGAAAGCATTTCCTCTGGATCCCATACGCTCGTGCTAAAGGAATCCCAATATGTGCTTTTCAACTTGCTGGTGAGCATTGCACACTATATGTACGCAGCTAAGCTATACAGGAGACTGATTAATTGCAATACATTAGTGAGGATGTATACTAAAAAGTTAGCTTGTTTCATATTCCACATAGTTTTATACAAGGACCGATTAAGTCCAAGGGACATTATTTTATACATGTATGTTTTACTATGTGGTAGATTTCTTATATCTCGTGTGTCAAAATTGCTAACTTTGAATATGTATATTAAATTTGTTAGATTTTACTAAGAGAAGTCTTGTCTAAATATTTTTTTTCAAAGTCAAGTGGTTATTATATTGTAGTAATTTTTAATACGCTTCACTCTGAAGCGCAATCCAACAATCTTTTGGGTTTATTTGGTTTAAGAGAATTAACTAGCCAGCTGGTACTGGCTTATTGGATTAGCAGCTGTGAGTGGGAAAACTAAATTATTTATTTATTTCATTTATTTAGACTAGCGCAAGGATTTCAGCGATTGGGAAACTGTCAAGCTGTAACAATTTTTTCCTCATATATTAGAAGACATATAATGGGCATGTGGGGAGATATGATGGCATGCGAGGTGTCTAAGGGGCACGTAGGGAATGTCTGATAGGGTCTTGGTGTTTCCTTGTCTAATGAGTTCCATAGAGGTACTGTTCCACAGTAATTTGCTGGGGTGGTGCAACACAATTTGTTGTGAGAGGGTATCCCAAAGCAAAATAGTTTGAGAACCTCAAAATAATATATTACTTGTGTCTGCCAAAAATATTCATCATCCACCTGGGCAACAATGCGAGGCATGTACACACAAACAATACTGGACTATAAAAAGGATGGAAATACGTACCAGGGCCACAAAATGTAACAGATTCATTCCAGGCTTATTTGCCTTTGTGTCTGCGAGCCTCAGCAAGGATGATAACTTAAAGCCAACAGCGTTTCCAGCATAACCGCCCTAGTGAAAAGCCATAAACATTAAGGTTAGTAAAAAAAACAATTAAGAATTTTCAGCTGCAGACACATGCAAGATGAGAGAAGTCATGAAACTTACCGCATTCATAATGTTCCCAGCCTGCAGGACCAAGAACAAGATGGAATGTAGCTGGTCACATGACATGAGTTCTGAAATGAAAAGGAAACCATTCACTATGGAATGCTCCATACAATCTATACATTACTCAGAGCTTCATACAAACTAGAATCCCTAACCAAAAATAAAGTTTATTTGATGGCAATGTGATCTGCACCTAATCCAGCACAGAAATCAGTGCTGGAAATGATACTCTTGTGTTTATACATGCCCCACTTCTGTGTAACGTAATGCTTCACACTAACGTGGAAACTGTAATTTATACCCATCTTATTATTCACAGACTCAGCAGCAGACAGGATGCTCTAATAGTATAGTAAACACAGTGTACAAGCATAAAAGACGTTATTTAGTATGTGATCATTTCCGCTCATATTTCCAATACAAATGCTCTCACAAACGTTTAGTGCTTTGAGAAATGGGCTAATAAAGTCCTACATAAAAGTATTTAAAAGATATAACCCACAAAACTGAGCAATCCAATACTCTAATCTGCAACATTTAATGCTCTTCACAGAGTAAACAGAGTAAAAACTCAAAGATAATGATCCAATACATTAAATATCTGCATACAAAGTTACCAGTTACAAACGGCTATCTGCAACAATGATCATAGCTTTATTCATTTTAAAATTTGTCAGTTTCCCCACATTTTGTATAATTTCATTGATGTTATTCAATATCTCACTTACCAAGCCAAAGCTGTAATTATAGATTGCCAAACCACACAGTCTACAAACCTGCTGTGTTTTACATATAATAAACTTCAGTTATATATGGCAGTCAACGAAATTGAAGTCAAACATGAAACACTACAATTTTAGAAGTAGAATTCCAGGCAAAACAGCATTTTTAATTAAAAAAACCCACTTCTATCCACTTATAAAACCACAGGTCCCGTATCCTGAACCCCTGTACTTTCAGAGCTAATGTAACAGATTTCTCCAGGCACAATAATTCTGAATACAAAATTACATTGTGCAGAGCTGTCACACAGAGCCAGAGCTGTAGTTTCTACAGGTATATTCATGGCATAACACTGCATTATATGGATTCAATTCCATTATAAAAGTCACCATCACTACAGTAATACATTATTTTTGCATGTAACCTCTATAAATTGTGAATGTGATTCACTTCTCTACCCTCCCACGTTACACACACCCTAACAAAATGTGGGTCAGGCCCCTGTCATAATCCCAAATTATAACTCAGAAAGCCCTGTAGTTCTCTGCATGGTAATTAATGTGCATTGTACAATGGGTGTGCTTCACCATTTGTAAAGGAGAACTGGATCAGTCTGTCTGACCAACTGTATTTGAGTAATACTTATTCACTTAAAGTAAAAATAAACATCAAATTAAACATGGAAACAGACACCCAAGACTTACAACATGAACACAATAGGCACTGCCTTTATTTCCTAAAGTAAATGATTTGAATATATTTGCAAATTCAGATCACTTTAATGCATGGTCTTAAGGTGCTTAACCACTTGCGGATAGAGGAACGACAGTACGATTACAACATTGCAATCGTACAGTCGTTCCTCATCCCCTGTAGTGCCTACACTGAACGAAATATCGCTCAGGGCAGGCACCCTCCCTCATCCCCGAACATGGCCAATCTGTCGTTATCGGCAGATTGACCAGCATGTTCAGGCGATGATTTATGTGGAAAAAGACCAGCGGGAGAGCGTATCGCTAGTCGTTTGACATTTAAATGCCAGATTTGTGAATGATTAATGAGTGATTGAACAATAACGTTATCATTCAATTTTAATCGCCTAGTGGATACGTCCCTTTACACTGACAACTTTTAATAACATATTTAGGGCCTCATTTATCAACGCTTTTTATCAATCAAAATGAGTGATAAAACTTGCTGCATATGATATATGGTGCTCCAGCCAATCAGCTCCCAACTCTTTTTCAAACAGATAACCGTTGGGAGCTGATTGGCTTTAGCAGCATTTATCATACGCAACGGGTTTGATAATTTTGAGGCCCTTATAGCCATTTATTACATTTTAAATTCCTATTATACCCATTTTATTTTTCACAATTCCTATTAGAGTCTTATGGAGTCGCCTCACTCCCCTATAGCATTCAATGGATTAGGTTTATGCAAGACTAAAACGTATTATAAATAGATGTAGTTATGATTACATAAAGCAGGATGGTTTCATCCAAGAGTGCCTGGTTCATTACTGCAACACTGCACAGAAGATTCATCTAAATGTGTTAGGGAACCAAACATGTGACGCACCACTAAAGGTATAGGATTTTTTCTCTTCTAAATTTCTATATATTACGACCAGTTATTGTAAGCACTGTAAAGGTTTTGTATTGTGGATTTAGAGAGGACAATTGCAGTCTCCTGCTGATAGCAGCTGGATCACTGTTTTTCTTTCCCTAGGGGATTTCGATCACCTTAAATGCATTAGGAAGTGAGTGCAATGATCTACAGATCTACATTTCTTATGCAGATTTCTTATAGAGAGAGTTATCAACAAGTCACGTTACAACATTATGTAGATGGGGACACAGTGTATAATAGGAGCCCCAGAATTCTACTCCATCTTCTTCTCCGGTCCCCGCATTCCTTTAGAAACGACAGACACCTCTGGAGCCGCCACTGGACAATAGATAAAACGCTATGAGGTATATACACGTCCTGCTAGTGATGCTTGAGGGGGTGATTCAAAAACGTTCTAGAGTACTCAGATATAAGACATTTTGGGGACTAAGTATTTGCTGCCATATCACTCATCATTTACCTTTTGTAGCAATCCTGATGATCATCATGTCTTTATTTAACGAGGAATAGGAAGGTGAAAATTCTTTTTTCAGCACCATGGCTCCTATTCGCAAGGCATAACTGGAAGGAACAAATACCTATGCGTGAGTTTCACTAGAATAAAATCATTACACTGTTACATAGTAGTGAATTTGTATAACCTCTATCTAACGACAAGTACATAACAGAACTTACAATGCACATAATTATCCAATAAACACCTTCATTGGTTCTAGTAGGTTCAAGTTCAACAAAATGTTTTTCAATAGACCACACATACTATAATTACAGATGTTAACTAAATATGTAAGTATGTGTGCGTGTATAATATAATAATATATATATTTTGATGTGAATGGCCAAACATTCTCTGTAAAGCGCTGCGGAATATGTGTGCGCTATATAAATAACTGGAGATATATTATATTATATACACACACATATACATACATTTTTTTTTTTCCTCATTCCTTGAATTGGCAACATACACATGCATGCACTGCCTGCAGAGCTAGATTATGAGAGAGACAGATTAGCCCCCTTGCGTACCAGCTGCCAAGTACTCTGACAAGGCTGTACGGCATACAACTGTTGGCAATCAATGCATTAGTTTACCCATCATGCCATTCATAGGCTGGATGGGGTATGGGTGCTGCATGTGAGTATGCTATACTTGTCCTGGCAAATTTACGAATCGTATTCTGCCTCTGATTTCTTCTATGCTGGTCAGTATCCGGTTTTGAAGAATGATTAAAATAGTCCTTGAACTGATAATCATACAAACTGAATCTGAAGGATAGCAACTGGCTCATAGAGCAGACACAAAGGCTTGCGTCGCTGCGTATGGCCAATAGTGTCCCCAAACAGATACAAGTGTAATATTTTCTCATTTTAAAAACTTACTTTGGCACTTGAATCAACATGTACATAAACGAATCAGTCAGAGACAATTTTGTGATTTCTCCACTAAATGCTTTTAGCTTCTTTGCCTATTGAAAAAAAAAATTAATACTTCACCAGCAAAAAAAAAAAATTGTAAACAATGTGCAGACATTAATGCTATCAGATCATTTGATAATTCCAGGTTTATTTTATTCAACAGGAAAATTATATCTCTATTGTTCCCAATATGAAAGGACACTCCTAAACTGTACAGTATGTTAATCCGATAATAGTTCCTCCAAATTCCTTTTTTCTACCCAACACTGAGAAGGTTTTATTTATATACACACACACACACACACACACACACACACGCACACACGTAAAGTTATTTGTAATCCCTGTTCCAGCCATCATTATCATCACTACATGTTAGGGCAAGATAAAATATAAAATAAATAACTATATATAATTGTACATAATCCCTCACAAAGAATAAAGACTACAATGGGTCGCAATAATAGGATTTCTTTCACAGTGCATATTATAGAATTATCTATACAGACATATTTGTAAAATGATTTGCATGACAAATACGACATGTGTGAATAAATTTAGATTTACTGCACGCAACATGCTAAAACCGAGAAAAAAATATGAGATCCCTCTTCCATCACCACCATTCCAATGTTCATAGTTGAAATAAATGTGGATTTTATAGGACACAAAAGCTCACATACGTTTAGGGATCAGATGTTAAGTCAGTTCTCAATTTTCATTTGCTCTGCAGAATTTGTGGCATTAATTTTTCTCCCATTAGCAGAGATAGACACACTTTTGCTGCAAGACTATTACATTATATCTATATAATAAGCAAGAAAGTGCGTGTATGTGTGTGTCTGTGTCCTTTATGCACGACCAAAGTTTTGGACCTAGCTCCACCAAATATGGCATGGTGGTGTAGTTTGACCAACATTAGGTTTTTGCCTAGAGTGGAACTTCGGCAGGGACACACACTGTCACACAATCCCATAAAACCGGGACACTCTTAAATTACACAAGTTCTGGGGCTGAGGGATGGCTTCATACACACACCGTTACATTCTCATCTTTTCCAAAGTCCTGTGTTATATCACTTTTCCAACAGCCGCATACATGAAATACGGAGTTAGTCAGCCCTCTGTATTTGCATGATAAACTTTGACATTAAACAGTGTGCATTATTAGAATTTCACTCACTGTCTCATCCTACAGTAGCCATCCTGGGGGTCTTAGCAGAGTACCTGGCAAGCTTATGAGCAGCTCAGCACGCAATACATTGAGACTGTGACAGACAGCATAGTCAATCGGCAATCTTTCATCCTGGCAAAGCTTAGCATACGGAGATTACAAACAATAGGGGAGATTGATTGCAGCCACACAGTGCCATTGCGGGCGGGCCCCCTTCTGTCCAGGAATGGGACTTCAGAACCAGCATTCCCCCCTAATGGCCGCTCTGCTAGACATGGTCTTCGTTGTTGGTCTGTAGAGTGATTTCAGGGGGTGATGCAGCTGCAATGACAGGAATCACACAGATTCCCTATTATTGGGAATCTACATTGCAGTACGGGTCTGCGCTACCGCATGCAGTCCGGCAACAGACTGTCAGAGATTGAGACTGCCAGTGATATCAGCAGGGAGCGAGTGGCGACGGCCTCCATTTCCCAAATGTGGAGAGGTCAGGATCTTCTGGCCTTTTTTTACTCATCTGTGGCGGCTGGCTTGCGTGGCCCCATGGTCACTCAGCAGGCTTAAGGGATTGCAGATGCCCTGATGCTGCATCCTTGGATGCAGCTCGGATCAGTAACACTGTCAGGGTAACTGCTGGTTATACCGAGACAACACCCAGCCGTGTTGATCTGGACAAAGTATTTCATAAAGCTATAAAGGACATTATTATCAACACAAGTATATGATTTTATATAGATAGATTAAATTTACAAAACTGCAGTGAATATTTGTCTTTTATTAAGTCTTAAATACTTTTTTGGTATATTGTTTATATATAAATCTGTTATTGATTTGTTTGGTTTAATTAGAGATTATCTTGCCAGCGCAGTTTATCCTTGTTCTCTGTAAGTAAGTCTTATCCTAATATAACCCATTCCAAACGTTATGAGAATACGCCTGACTGCACGGTCATTTACTCCTAATTTGCATCGTTATCCAGGTTATAGGTGAGGACAATGGAAAAAAAAAAAAATGAAGGCTGCAGGTGTACTTCAGGGTCCAGCCTTCAATCCGGTCAATGCCGGGTATCCCAGCTAGTATCCATTAAAAATATTTAACTGCTGTCACTTGGACAACCTGCAATGTTGGATAACTACAAGTACCAGCTCACCTTGCTCACTAGCAGGGCATGCTGCAGCTTGTAGTTTCACACTTTGCCTGAACTACAAATCAATCAAAAGCAACATCATTCTCCACTACCCATTCTAGGCCATGAGCCTCTATAGTTAAAAGGCTCAAAACATGGATTCTCCTTAATTAGTTTGCTCTTGCAGTTTAACTTGCACAGCCCAACCATCCCAAGATCGCTTGGATCAGAGTAACAATACACCATAGATAAAACAAGTTCTTTCACATATTCAACTTACATAATAGAAACATCAGTCAAAAGATCTTAAAAAATTTTTTTTTTACATAGATTTTTAAAATCCTCTTACATTCATAGCTTTTCCTGGAAAAGCTATAAAAATGAATGGGAGGATGTCCTCATAAATCACCTAGGCTTGTGGTAGAAGCTCACTTAAGCGTGTGGCATTACACAATGACAATCACTAGGCAGGGTACTATGAACACAGGTTTGCTAACACAGTGATAACAGAAAGCTTCAGGGCAAGGCTGCAGCTAGTTCATATAAAACTAGGGTGACAAACTTTATGTAGAAGTATTAAAACGAGATGTAAAATCCAACAGGAATATAGTCAGTTTTCATTCCCTCAAGTAACTGTTCAGGGATTAGAGTATCATTCTGGAACGGTAACCCATACAAGGACTGAACTCACATCTAGGTATTTATACCTTAACAGTCGTGGTTTGATTATAAGCAGTAACTGGTACTAAATGGCTGTATAAAGGGCAAAATGATGGCTTATCTGATGCCGGAATCATAAAAAACAAAGCCGAGGAACCTGTGCTTGGGGACATCAACCAGTCTGTATACATAATGATTACATGGGCACTACATTAGTTTTCTCAAGAGTACACGTTTATAGAAAGTGCTTCTTATTAAGTGTAATCAAGTCTTTGTCTTAGTATGATAACGCTCAGTATTATAACGACACACTCACATTGGAGAAGACGAGACTTCATCACCATTTACTGGCAGTGTAAGGGCGCATATCCACTAGACGATAAATTGGACAATTTGAACGATAACTATATCGTTACCATCTGCAATATCGCACAGTGGGTATGCTGTCAACGACCAGAGATGCGCGCTCTCGCTGGTCGTTGACGACATCTATCATCGCCCGTACTTGCAGGGCAACCTGATGATATTGTCAGGTTCTGCAAGTACAGGGGGATGAGGGAGGGTGATGTCACTGAACGACATTGTGAATGATATCGTTCAGTGTGGGCGCTGCAGGGCAAACACTAGACGATATGCTCATGGCCAGCCAGCTGCTGTGGGACTACATATCCCAGCATGCCCTGCCACAGTTTCAGCATGCTCTAATAGCAAACCTGTGGCAGTGCATGCTGGGATGTGTAGTTCCACTGCAGCTGGCTGGCAACGAGTTTGACACCACTGGTCTCATGGATACCCGGCCTTTAGATCTGAAAAGGAAGGCGGTTCTCTGGGAAGAGTAAGTAACCCCTAATGTTTCACCGTAAGCCCGCATACTGTAGAAAGTAGGCTTACAATCACTACAGATTAGCTCACATTTTGACTTTAAGCTTTCATGCATGAAAATAATTAGGCCATGATGCCAGTGGGGTATTGCTTTTTTTTTTTTTACATTTCCTGTCTCTAACACAGGCATTATCTTGTCTAAGACAGGAAGGGTGTCAGCAGCTAATGGAAACTAACAGTGGAATGAGGTGACGTAGAAGGATATGCTTTTTCCAACTTAAATATTGATTATATATTATTTGATGCTTTAACAATGGTAAAAGAGAGGTGAACAAAATGACTATTTGCAGCATAGTAACAACAGAATAACATGTGGGAGACGTTTCAGCAAAATAAACATTGATAATATAATGAGCGACATATAAGCAACATGATGCAAAACGGTTTTAAACTTCACTTAAATGTTGAAAGAAGCATGGTATGGGGTTAAAGCATAAATGATCCACGTGCCCCATTCTCTTACCCTCTGTAACTGGACATACACCGGTACACTGACTAAGAGCCAAGTCTGCTGGACAGGGCTCTACCTCTATCAATGGAAAAACCAGGGTTACGTCATCAGTGAGATTACAAAAACTGTATCGCTAACACTGCCAATGCCAGGAGAAGCAGTGACCCTGTACAAGTGTCCTTAACGACGCACCAATTAAGATCAACTTAAAGTAGCATACAACAATTGCATGACGAATTATGGATTATCATTTTTAGAACATTGAATGTATTTATATAAAGAGGTCTTACCTCTTCTGGTTCTGGAGACAACTTAAGAAGTTCTTGAAGAGCCTCAGAGTCATATAAATCACACCTCCCCTTACAAATATCTTCAATGATATGCTCAGGAGACCTGTTTGCACAAACATTCAAAAAACAGATTTCAGTAAAAATGATGCCCATTTATATTCCTCCTTTAAAAAAGGCCTTTATTATTGAATAAAAAGCAGCATTCTGACCCCATAAACATATTTAGGAATAGGAGAGACAAATAAAATGATTAACTTTTTTTTACTTTTTTACACGGCTCAGTTTCACAAGTGTGAAAGAAAAGATTATATTATAGTTAGTATGTATGTATGTATGTATGTATGTATGTATACACACCAAACCCCAAAACCACCTGCCTATAATTGTGCATCATACTATGTGATATCAATGTATGAATAATTCAGGTCACCGGAGGGCTCTTGCGGCAACAGACCGCTCTGGCGATCTGTGTCCCTTTGTATTACAGCCTAGTGCTGATAAGATATGCAATTCATATGTGCAAGAGGTCACAGCAGCGCGTGATTTGCCATTCTGCGTACTGTGCTTGTACACGTAATTATAGCTGAGCTCCTATCATTTTTCACACACAGCCTTTAAAGTGTCAGTTAGGAGTTGATTGGTTGGTACTTTATCGCTCACAATTTTCTCTCTCCAAGCTTTCATGAATACCGCCCTGTACAGAAGGAGCAGTCATGGCCAGAACGCAGGCAGCTTTTCGGTGCTTGGTAAGTGGCCAAAGCAGATTGCCACCAAAGACAAGATCACACAAACGTTAAGTGCCACTGGGGGAGTAAAAATGTATTTAAAAAAAAAATAAACCTTTTCAGTGTAAACTTAAAAAAAGTGATCTGATACATCTGCACCTTAGTACTTTTTGCCTATTGTCTGCATATTAAAAAAGGGAGACAATAGTGACCAAACTTTGGGGAAAATGGATAGCAAACAGAATACAGTCATCTAGAGAAATTCCAACATAAGCACACAAACATAAGTTTGGACAATAAACTGGACCAGCCCGGTATTTGAAAATTACATATGCTTTCCTGTTCTGAGTACATCACAACTAACTAGCTACAGAATAATGTGAGTGACATTTGCAGCTATAACAACATATTGCACATACAATGTAGAGCTTACTTTTTGAACTGCTTCAAATATATCCCAATATTCATGCTGCGTTTTGAATCCAAAAGAGAAACCTATAAAGATAGCAAGACATTTGGGGATTTAAAGTTTGGCTGGAAATTAAAAATCACGTGTGTTTTATAGCAACAAACTAAATGTTTGAAAATCAACAATGAACGAATAGGCCACTTAAAATGTACTGGTATTATGTAACGTGCGAAGTATCGGTGACCAACATATGAATTAAATATGATCACTAGCAGCAGACCATCCTGTAAGCAGATACAGGTGCCAAGCCAGAAATCCCAACAATGAATGCAGACTTGGTTTAAAATAAAACCACCTCAATGAAAAGGGAGCTTTAATTATTAGATATCTAAATAGCTCTGCCACATTAAAAATGAAAAGCAGCAGCAAATACTCCTGTGTTCTACAGACAAGAGTCATAGCAGGGAGCACTTTGTGAAAGTGATGATGTATATAATTTAGAATGGTGTTTTTTTTAAAATGATCTAAACATAACAAATCAAAAGGAGCAGCCATCAGTCGTTTAAACCATCACGTAATAGCCGAAAGCTTATTATCATATTAAGAGTCTGTGTACCCCTCCCATATTATCATTTCTCTGCAGTGCCATCAGTTTCCAGTGTGTGGTCTGTAAGGGCCATCAAACAACACTTCTTTATCTACTGTACGGACAATAGTCTAACATATACATTATCTGTGTACAGTGCAATGGAGTGTGGGAAATAACATAAACGGCTATTAAAAAGGTGTTAAATCATTTGTCAAAAATTGAGGGAAAATAAAAAGTGTATATATATATTAATATATGCTGAAAAATTCCCGTTTCACACGGATCACTAGAAGACTGCTGCCACCTGTTATCATCAGGAGTGTTTTTTTTCACAACGTATCACCTTTTTTTTTCAAAAATATATGATTTTATTCACATAAGGAACTTAAAAATTTGTGCGCCAGTTTTCATTCTATTAATAAATATCTATATCTGAAGTGCCAAAAGTTATGGGATAAATGCCTTTTATTGTGTTAGGACTCCATCTAGCCCAGTGAAGTGCTGCAACTTGAAGTTGCCCAGATTCCACAAGTGGATGGAAGACCTGTGAAGAGCTGTTGACCCATGCTGTCTGGATAGCTTCCCACAGCTCCCTGATAGTTGTAGGTACAGGATCTTGGGTGCGAATGGACCTCTCCATCACGTCCTATAAATGTTCGATTGGGTTCACGTCGGCCGTATGTGGTTGCCACACCATTTGCCGGAACCCTCAAGAAAGCTCCTCGAACCAATTCTGGACAACTTTCGGACCTATGACACTGTGCATTATCCAGCTGGAATATTCCATCGTTGTGGGGGGTACATGAAGTCCATGGAGGGCTGAAAATGGTCATCAAGCAAAGCAACATAGCAGTTACCAGTCAATGACATGTGCAGGAGGAAGAGTGAACACACCCCACACAGTTATGGAACCACCACCAGCCTTCACGGTGCCTTGTTGACAACTGGGGTCCATGGCCTCATGGGATCAGCTCCACACCCAAACCCTACAATCCGCCCAAAACAACTGGAACCGTGACTCAATTGGACCACGCCACATTGTTGCCAATCCTCCAGGGTCCAATTAGCAAGCCACGATCCCAGGTGAGGCGCTGTGTCTGGTGTTGCAGTGTTCACAGGGGCACTCTAGTGGTTCTCTGCTCCCATATATCTCATGGAGGCTAAATAACGCTGCACTGACCTGCTGGATATGCATCTGGTACCTCCAGCATGTGGATGTGATTTGAACCAGTTTTGCTTATCTGTTACCATGAAAATTCTGGCCAGGCACTGGTCACGATAATTAAGCACCCGTGGTCGGCCACTGCCTTCCATGGTGTATTCCAGTGAAACCATAGATCAAAGAATGTTGAATGTCCGCAAAGCTTTCGAAATAGAATGTCCCTTCCGTCGGGCACCTAGCCGGTATTAATACTGACTCACGAGATGTCAGTTTACAACTGATGCAGGTCTGGGCATTTCCAAGACATCACAGTACGGCAATGCCACCTACCATTACATATTGCTATCCCATGACTTTTGGTCACTTCAGTATGTAAGTAGCGTTCATTCTAGCACCCTGCATCTGTCACAACCCATGCAGTTTCGCTTTCCTGTCTGGGGTATCACTCTCTGCTCTGGTGCTTCCCTTAGACAGTAATTTATGACAGGTCAGTAGAGGGACACACAAGAAAGCACCTTATACCAAAACATCAAAAAGCAACTCATGGTAACAATAGCTATTGCAGTTTACAGTGTAATGAATACAGTAAGTGGGGTTATTTGAGTGAAGTGAAACAGTATTTCATGTCTAACTGGGGGGTGGGTGTTCTGCAAAGATTTAGGGGTCAATCCAATTAGGTGCGAATTGCGAGTTAGTTTCTTGAAATTCACAGACTTCGCACGAATGTGCGCTCCCGAGCATTCTCCAATCCAATTAAAAATGCCTATTTGTGATACTCGCAGCGGAGGTTTGCGAATTGACTGCCAAATGAGATTTGAGAGAAGTGCATGATAAGTGGGGAGACCATGCTGGACCCTCCAAAATGAATCATTTTGTTAGCAGGACTGCATAGACGGCTGTTTGTGGGCATTAGGAAGGTATTGTAGGTTTTTAAATGGTGTCAAATGGCTGATTTGTGCTTTAATTAATAAAATGCAAGAAAATGATAAATATAACAAAAAAAACAAAAAACTTTTTTCGTTTAATTTCAAACGAATGAAACAAATTTTTATTTTTTTTTACTCCAAAAAAATGACATGTAATTATTGGACTAATTAAGCTAATTTGAAACTTCCAATTGCCTAATTAGTCATGGGGGGGTTCCCGACATTTTAACCTTAAAATAAGAATTTTCCTTTCCATCTCTCACCGTCAGGGAGTTGTGAATGGAAAAATGCGAATTCAGTCTGACTGGTTCAGTGCGAGTTGCTAATTGGATTGCAAAATAAATT
The DNA here is from genome assembly GCA_031769625.1 of Taudactylus pleione. NCBI lineage: Eukaryota > Metazoa > Chordata > Amphibia > Anura > Myobatrachidae > Taudactylus > Taudactylus pleione. The sequence continues at coordinate 11,550,075 of JAUIMM010000169.1, forward strand.
TGCTATGTGAATTCGATGATAAAATAGCCACTCGCACCTAAATGGATTGACCCTTTAGAATTACTTTGTATGTTCTACCAGTTACATTATGATTTGCAAACATGACTTCAACATTAGAGTTATGAGTTAGTCCTTTTTTGAACGGCATAGTCAGGCTAGTAAGCAAGTGGGTGTTTAAGCGTAAAAATTATAAGAGGTTTCAAAGACGACACAGACAGTGGTCGAAAAAAAAATCAACATAAGCAGCATAATAGGAATTTACTTAACGCACTACATGCCAAAGCCTGCTTACTAATAGAATACACTTAAATTAATTAACTATAAAAGCTTGAACATAATCTTGAAAAACACAACTAATTACTCTTTATAATCCTTTACTTTCACTTGTTTGTTTCGGAGATGGCTTTAGGTAACAATGTGATTTGTGGTAAAGTCACGTGTCATAAACGGATGCCAGGGATAACACAATAAACAGTAAATAAACATTCAAGTGAACATCCGCATCTGCAATCTGGTCATGAAAAACAGTTGTTAGTTCACAATAAGTACACAGTGTGCAGAATAAATTACCCACCTATACCAGTTATGAATAACGTGAGCTTCATTAGCTATACAATTCTTGTCAGGTTCTAAGGTACAACTCTTGCAGCAACAATGGTGCGAGATAATGGACACAAGGAAACAATGTTTTATCAAACTGTACTTAAAGCACTTCTTAAGGTGCGTACACACGGTACGATCTGTACCACCAACGACTTGAAAGATATCCTTCAAAGATATATCTTTCTATACACACACGTAAAGATTTTCTGTCCAACCATCCAACTAGTTGATTGGTTGGAATGAAAATCTGGTAAGGTATGAAAGCAAATGACAATCAGCAGTTTGCTCCCAAACGCCGGAAAATGGACAAAAAATGTCGTTTGAACAAATTGTTTAGATCAAACATTTAACAAACTTGTCTGACGACCGTTTTCATCTATTTTCTAGCATTTAGGAGCAAATTGCTGATCATCAGTTACTCCCATATGTTACCAGATTTTCATTCCAACCAATCAACTAGTTGGATGGTTGGACAGAAAATCTTTACGTGTGTACCCAGCCAAAGATATCGTTCATAGATCTTTCAAAGATATCGTTCAGTGAGTCATCCTGCCACATCTGTGAAGAGGGAAAATTGACGATATCGTCCAAGTTGGCCTGCATGTATGGCCAATGAAAGATATCTTTATCGTCCATTCGGGAACGCGCATTGTTGGTCATTGGTCGATTGTTCACTGCCTAAAAATGAACAATATGAATGATATATCGTTCAACGATATCGTTATTCAGATAGTTCAGGAAAATTGTCCCGTGTGTATGCAGCATTAGTTAATTCAATGAGCTATAGACACATTGAATTAACTAATGCTGTGTAAAATAGCCACACGTTCTTTAGAACTGTTCTTTGTTATGTAAGGGGCTATCAGTAACTTACATTGCATCAATATAGTGCTACAAAGCATTTATCTAATCATCAAATCACCAGACCTGTAGACAATTTGGTGAAATGTTCTATGCTGGTGCAAGCCCTTGGAGCAATCTTTATGCCGTACCAGACTAACCTAGCTTGAAGTACATCTATACCCAAACCGATTCTTCCCTTAGATGGTAGGGGGGTTGTGTGGGGCATCCCGGATTGGGAGTGTGGTGCATGGTAGCACTGGTATTGAGGAATGGCAGCTGACAACTACACAGTTAAGAAGTTGTATGCTGCATCATCTACTTGTCATTGCCTGGCTCTCCATGTGGGGGCATTCCTTTGGTATTTAAGGTGCCACCTAACTATCGACACCCTAGGCAACTGCCGAGATTTGCCTAATGGTAGCCCTGGCCCACAGCTGCAGTGATTCAGTGTTCAGTTTGTGATTTGGAAATTGATTGAAAGGATATTCCAACTAGACAAATCAAGTCCAAAGAGATATGCCATGCCTATGCACAAAGGCTCGCCTTTCCTATAAAAATTATATATATATTATATATTATCTCTCTCTCTACAGGCTCACCACCACTCCAATCCTTATTGTGGTTATATTTTTGTGGGCCCTCCACATAAAGATGCATAATTTGGAGGGAAATGGTATCTCTCCCATAGTATATATGGGATAAAAGGTGAAGACACCAGTCTGCTCTTCAACGTTTCTGTTTTAACTGAAACATTGAAGAACAGACTGGTCTCTTGTCTTGAGCTTTATTTCATACTAGCTGGGATACCCTTGCCTATAAATGGGATATTGATGCAAATTAAGAGTAAATGACAGTGCAGGCAGGTGTATTCTCATGCTGTTTGGAATGGGGTATATCAGGAGCAGACTGACTTACAGAACAGAAATCAGTATGGCTTCCAAACTTAAATTGAGCTGCAGAAATCACTGCAGAACAGAGGGGGTGGTTCAGCTGCGGATGGCTATGATATCACAGCTGCTAACATGTTAGGAGCTGCGATCGCTGTAATATGGTAATGCAGCAGGAGGCGTTGCACCTCCTGCATGCATTACTGATCCGAGCTGCATCCAAGAACGAAGCATCGGATCACCTGCAATCCCTTTGGCTGGCTAAGTGACCGCCGCAGATGAGTAAAAGGCCAGGAAATCTCTTTCAGTTGAAGGAGATCCTGGCATCTCCACTAGCCCCCCACCAAAGGCGGCGGCACACCTCCATTTTGGGAAACGGAGGCAATCTCCGCCGGCTCCCCGCTGACATCACTGACAGTCTGCTGCCAGACTGTGGCCCTGATTCAGAGCGGGACGCTCTGACAGAGCGCTCGCTCTGAATCAGTTTTCTTTTTTTTAATGGAGTAGCCAGGATGATGGTCGCGATGGTCAAGACCATCGCGACCATTGGGCTTGCAACGAGACCCTTGTGGTAGGGTCTCGTGGCCACAAGCCCCAGAGAGCTTTCGGCTCAAACAGAGCTGAAAGCTCTCCCACTGACGTCACTTGTACCTGGGTTTCTTCGCCATCCGGAACTGTAGCTTCTGCAACCCCTGCAAAAGCAGTAGTTCCATCGCTGATCTGAGACCTGCCACAGGAGAGGAGACTGGACCCACCACATTGCATAACGCACAATTCAGCCTTTCCCATAAGTTGTGAATGATACACATCACAGCATTAAGTGATGCAAACAATGACAAGAATTGGCAGCACTTTGCTCAGCAATGTAATGATGAGACTTGCATCTTGCAGAAATACAAGCACTGACTCACACTGTACAATCACTCAGCGCCCACTACAAGTCCCAATTAAAACAGGATTTGTGTGACGGCTGAGCTATTTTAGTGCATGTGACTGCACATAATAGACAACGATGCCTAACGAGACAGAGAGACAGACAGAGAGAGAGAGAGAGACACACACAGACAGAGAGAGAGAGAGACACACACAGACAGAGAGAGAGACACACAGACAGAGAGAGAGAGAGACACACACACAGACAGAGAGAGAGACACACACACAGACAGAGAGAGAGAGAGAGACACAGAGAGAGAGAGAGAGAGACACAGACACACACAGACAGAGAGAGAGAGAGACACACACAGACAGAGAGAGAGACACACACACACACACAGACAGAGAGAGAGAGAGACACACACACAGACAGAGAGAGAGAGAGACACACACAGACAGAGAGAGAGAGAGACACACACAGACAGAGAGAGAGAGAGACACACACACAGACAGAGAGAGAGACACACACAGACAGAGAGAGAGAGAGAGAGACACAGAGACAGAGACAGAGAGACACAGAGAGAGAGAGAGAGAGAGAGAGAGAGAGAGAGAGAGAGAGAGACACAGAGAGACCAGAAATCTAGACAAAAAGGTAGAGAACTTGCATTGTGGATATTATATATTTAGTGACATGACTGATTATGAATGGGAAGGGAAAGGCACTAAGCATATATGTTGAGTTACCAGTAACATAAATCAATGTCTCTAAAGCAAGGGTCCTCGGCATGATAGCCACAAACAAGATGATGCCACAAAGGCCGCAGGACTCCCAAGTAGGCCCACACCCACTGTTATTTCACTATATTTTTACAAAAAGTTTTATTGCACACCAATGTACAAGGAGGACCGGCGGGGAGTTTTAATGACTTAGCTGGCAATGGATGTGTCAGACTCTCTGAGGGTTACCTTAGTAACGCTTTGCAATGTACATAGGGTCATCTGTACAATTACTAGTAAAGGGGACCCATCTCCTTCAAGCAGTGGGAGCAGTAGTGTTACATGTTGAACCTACTGATTCTGTAGGAACTCGCCAAATCACTGAGGAACAGGGCACAGAGGGCTACTGTAATGTTTTGATGGAAACTAGGTAAATAAAAAAAAAAAAGTGTTGAAAATGCTCCTAAATATGACCATCGAACGTGTCTTTGACCGATGTGCAGTTATCAAAAGATTTCTACCTTGTTTGACAAACTAAAGTCTATTATCTTGGAAACAGGACTAGTTAGGGGATTACACATGCTAAAATAGTGCTAACAGATTACTTCAGTATTTTTTGTACATTTACAAAGTGAATATCAATGGGACCAGAGATACAGACACCAAAAAGGGTGTCACTTGATACTGACCATTTGAAAGCAGTGTAGCCAGAATCAAAACAAAAACACACAACTTCCCTTGAGTGAACCATAGAAAAATCACATAATATTGTCCCAGCAAGATATTGGACATTGTGCATTGATAAATTATGTCACTACACAGGAGGTGTGGAAAGTATTATCTGGGATGCTTGGGATTTAGGATTCTTAGACAATGGGTTTTCCATGATATGGAAACATACCATATCATTACTTTTTAACAAACTTACTCCCTGAGCCCTGAGGTCTGTGTGCTTGAATTTATTACAGGACAACGTTACTTTTTGTCATTCTGGCTTTAATCATCACTTTATGCATAATGGATTTACCAGACCTGTAGTATGCCTGGAATCGGTATGAATGACCGACAGCGCAGATCACGACAGAGGTAAGTACCTAACCCTCCCCTCTCCTCCCCCCCCCCTAACCCTCCTTTAGGGGTGCCTAACCCTAACCCCCCCCCTAGTGCCTAACCGTAACCTCCCCCCAGGAGTGCCTAAACCTAACACCCCCTCCCTGCACCCTAAACCTAATCCTCCCGGGGGGGGGGGGGGGGTAAGGGGGTGCGCCTAACCCCAACCTCCCCCCGGGGGTGCCTAACCCTCCCCCCCTCCCCTAGCCTATCCCCAAGTCATTCCCAGGGGTCCCTGAACCTAACCCCCGGTGTTGGACGATCGGTCCGGCGTCCTGGCATCGGGATTAACATAGGAGTCGGCATTCCGATGCGTATGTTAGATCCCTTGCCGAGATTACAGTGTTGGGATTGTGACCATGACTGCATCCCGTTTGTTTCGTGATACTGATTAGGATGAAGGCATTGCATTTTTTAATTCTCAGGCGTTTACAGACCACCACCAACTTTATATTTACTTTATTACATTGTACCTTCTATAGCACTAGAACAGCGTAATATAAATAGGATATGACATCTGCTCAGATACCATTCAATATGAAGAGCAACTGGCGAGTAGATCGCTTTGTGGTTTTTAAATCATTTGTTGCTGTAACATGCTGCTCTGGGAATGCAAACCAAACTGTATGAATCACCTTGTAGCACCACAAGCAAGAAGCCAGAATAAATTGTTCTCAACACCCTGTACATATTCCAACATGTGCAACGCCTGTTATTGTCTCCACCTTCAAATAGCATCACACCTACAGTAAGACCACTTTACTACATGACAATAAAACAATTCACATGGTCATCTACAGTCATCTGAATTCATTATGAGAATGTCTAAATGCGAACTTGCCCATATATTTTCATTAAAATCATATTAGTTTGTTCAAGTATAATACGTACATTTCCTAACAAGTACACCTTTTGTACACAGTGCTCAGGCTGGATATTCACCTTCACACACAAGTTTCTGATCCTGTGGACAGGTCCAGAGCAGTCAGACAATGACCACGCACACAGGACGACAGTAGTCTTAAGCTGGCCACACATGTAAAGATTGCCTGTCCAACCAGCCAACTAGTTGATTGGAATGAAAATCTGGTAACGTATGGGAGTAAATGGTGATCAGCAATTTGCTCCTAAATGCCAGAAAACAGATGAAAATGGTCGTTCAGACAAGTTTGTTAAATGTTTGATCTAAACAATTTATTCAAACAATTTTTGGCCATTTTCTATCAATATTAGATAAATATCCTGTCAAATGATATTTAAAATTTAATCAAACTTTATTAATTCCATCTTTAAAATGGTGTTCAACAAGTAGGCAAAATATTAATTTAAAATAATAAATTGTGCAAGTTAGAGTGTGAAAGAGATATTTTTATTTTTAGAAATTTTATTTATTTTAAAATTCCCTTTTCACCACTGATCACGGTGTATAATTACACTACAGATTAGTCCTATTCTTTAGATATTAGATATTAATGACTTGTATAAAACCCAAGTCAGTGATTCCAGCGTCCTGTATCACTTTTCAACTAGTTGGCTGGTTGGACAGATAATCTGTAGATGTGTGGCCAGCTTTAGTATTGCAGTTTGTGATGGGTTTTAGCTATGTCAACAAATACAAATCTGATGTATTTTTAAAAATATGTAAGCTACACATCTGACCTTATATTTATTCATATCTGAAGGCCATTAACTAAACAAATCTGCCTTAACATAATTTTACAGTAGGAGTATACTGCAAATAGAAAGCAGCTTTGCATTTTATTGCCAAGAACATGAGACTGTGCACTGTACAGACACCAGGTATTGAAATGTTTGGTAGAAGGAGTTGGTTTAGCACAGAACGCAGGGACGTGCAGTCAGGGTAGGCAGAGCCTCCTCTGCCATACTCCTGAGATTTGATATAAAAATGATTAGAATAATACAAAGAAGATATTTATAACTTATAAACCTCTTTGTTTATTGTAATAATTTTTACAGTTTACACTCAGCAGCTTTGTGGAGCTCTCTGGGACTGCAGAGAGACCAGATATGAGGCAGCAACAGCTCAGCCTGGCTTCTATATAATCAGACACTGCTTGCAGAGTGGGGCCACACCACAGGCAGTAAGCTGCACAGAAAGAGAGCTAATATAGGCATGCCTCAGCGTATGGGGGGGCGTGCCTTGAGCATTGATGGACACCATGGATGTGTCATGTGACCAGGAAGCTCAGTCAGCAGATGTAAGAGAAGACAGTGAAAGTCAATGGACAATGAAGCTTAGTGTAGTGAAGGGAGAGTTAAAGTGAGTAGGGGGTGAGACAGGTTCCCAGCATTCAGACTCATCTCCATGTGTGCCACCCCAGCCATTCACCCCACCGTACCTCCACAGACACTCCCCTTTCAGTCTTTGAAATATCACCACATTTATAGACTATCCGAGCCCCACCTGCATGCCCTGCCCGCTACAGTCTCATACCCATTCTGTTTCCACTAACTGCTACTGTCTTACCATTGCCCACTCTCTCTAGACTATAAACACTAAAGGTGGCTACACACGGTACGATATTTTAAACGATATTGCCGTTTTCGACAGATTGGAATGGCAAATAGTTAAAAATCTGCCATGTGTAGGCACGATAATGATGCCGATGCACGCTCCCGCTGGTCGGGGTCTGTGATCTTTTGAACATGCAGAAAGATCATGACCTGTCTTTCATGATCTGACACACATCGTTCAGTGTGTACGCACAATGGCCCTCATTCAGAGCCGTACGCTCTGAGCAGAGCGTACGGCTCTGAATGAGGGCCGCCCTCCATAAAAATGGAGCGTCCTCCTGGACGCTCGTATAGCTGTGGGTCACCACCCACAGCCTATACGAGCGTGCAGTTTGATGGCCGTGACCATCGCGACCATCGAAACTGCGAGCTGGAGCCTGCGGTTGAGGTTTTCAACCGCAAGCCCCGGAGTGATTTTGGCTCTATCAGAGCCAAAATCACTCCCACTGACATCACTAGTGATGTCAGTGGGCCGGCTTCTGATGGGAGGTGTTCACGTGGGAACGCCCCCGTCAGGGAGGCACGCCCCCGGCACGCCCACCAAAGGGGGCGTGCTGTCAATCAACATCGACAGCACGCCCCCTTTGATCAGACACAACGAGCGAAGGAATTTCCTTCGCTCGTCGCGTCTGGTGCATGCGCACGACGGAGCTCCCTCCGTCGTGCGCATGCTCAGTGCAGACCATCGACCCACTTGCGAGCGGACAGCCGCTTGCGAGTGGGTCTGAATCAGGGCCACTGAACGATTTCATGGACGACGAACGATTTGTTGGCACTTTTCCTGGACTCTCCCCTCCACTCCATTTTGTGCCAGTCGATGGAGAGACAGATTTTCCAGAAGATGCATTGTGAGAGGTTGTTTGCTGACAAATGATACATCGTTACCGATTTGGAGTCCAACCCATCTATATCGTTTGTACAATCGTTCCATGTGTATGCACAATATCATTTGTCCGGAAATGTTCAGGATTTCAAGTGAAATCATTAACGAGATTATATTATTGCCTACATCGTTCCGTGTAGGGGCTTTAAGTAACAGAGCGCCCTCTATCTGAACCCACTTGTTACATTTATATGACTGAGTTGTATTATGTACGATTTGTAACTAACAGAGTTGCAGAATTTTGTGGCACCTGGTATAGAAACAAATGATCATGATAACCCACAAAGGTAAACCAAAATCTATTTGAAAGAATATAAACTTTATCAAGCATAATTCCCCTATGCTCAAAAACAAAGATATGTTTACTGTACCCGACTGATCGCATAAATGTAATGACATTGGCTGAGGCAATGGTCACGCCTGCTCACAGAAGATGTCACTGCAGTGGATAGGAGCTTCCCCTGATTGCTTCATACAGAACAGCATGACATTTGTCAGCCCCAAAAAATAACCCTCTCTCATGGCCAAAGGCGCTGATGGGGCAATTCTGTTCTGTGCAACGTCCTCAATGTGCTTTCTGGAACAGCACATGAGAGCCGCCAATATCACAGATTTTACCTTGCACTCCATATAGGTGCGCAGTGAAATAACATAGGTGATGCTGGGCTACTGTAATGTATGGCACTGTGCAGAGACCCAACATTACACAGAAATTAATCAGCCCCCAAGTGTCTAGTTCAGCTGGTGAGAAAACAAGCCCATCAAACTACTATGTGGCTCAAAAGAATACAACAAAAAGGATAATGGTACAGTCAAACATATGATTAAATAAGAACATCCGGAGACAAGAACTAGCAAAGTTTAATCAGTATAAGAGAAACAAAAGGGTTCCAGCAGCAAACCAAGCAATACGATGATGTACCAAGTTTATAACACTGATACAGAAAAGGAGGGGGGTAGCAATCCACAGGAGAGGAAGGGCGCAAAGGAGAAGGGGAGGGAACACAGATCCAGACAGGAAGAACTGTAGAAAGGAAAGTAATTAAACAGGAGGGGGTTGAACACAAAAATTAGGTACAGGGTCCCCACCCTTTAGAAAAAGATAAGGATGTTTTAAGAAGAATACTCAACATAAGTTTCATTTTATAAACATGCCAGATCCTAGGAAGGGTGGTGTGCAGGGAGGAGGCACTCCCAAACAGTGTGCAAGCCTGGTAGAAACTTACCCCAACAGACTTAGGGTCTCATTCAGACCCGCTCGCGAGCGCAGGACGGAGGTCGATGGAACCCAAATGCGCATGCGCACGACGAAGGCTGCTCCGTCGTATGCATGCGCGAGACCCGGCGAGCGACGGGGAAGCCGTCGCTCGGGGTCTCGCACCAAAGGGGGCGTACTGTCGATGGTGAGTGACAGCACGCCCCCTTTGGTGGGCGTGCCGGGGCGTGGCTGCCCAGACGGAGGCGTTCCCATGGGAACGCCTACCGTCTGGGTCCGGCCCCACTGACATCACTAGTGATGTCAGTGGGATTGATTTTTGCTCTGATAGAGCCAAAATCACTCCAGGGCTTGCGGCACAAGACCCTACCGCAGGGTCTCGTCGCAAGCCCGATGGTCGCGATGGTCTTGACCATCGCGACCATCATCATGGACGCTCGCATAAGCTGTGGGTGGTAACCCACAGCTATGCGAGCGTCCAGGAGGACGAACCAAAAAAAAAAAAAAAACACCCTGATTCAGAGCGGGCACTCGTTCAGAGCGTCCGGCTCTGAATCAGGCCCTTAGATCTGTCATTGTAGCAAATGGTGTTTCTAGTACTAGTCTGCAGCTTCAGTCTGAGCACCGTTTCTCGAAGTCAACACATGCTCTGTCATAATACTAGACGTCACTCTATACTGACTGCTCTGAACACTTGTCCCATAAACAGTGTTACCACACTTCTTATGGTGCAGGGTGACACTAAACAAGATGTACCTCCCAACCATTCAGCCCAATTGGGAAACAGCTGAAAGCCCTCAAAAACAGGATGGTCACACTTAAATCAAGACAGTTGGGAGGCATATACTAGGGACCTAGGTAGTCTCTAGGAGAGAGCATGCAGTTATGTCAACAATCACTATGTTAACATTCAAGATGTCAACATCAGAATCTCAAATATTATGATGTTGACATAATTTTATATAATTTAAATATTGACATCTGAAATATGTTGACATGATGACATAGTGAAAATGTCGACAACTGTGAGGGTTAACTAAAAAAACGCATTGTTGACATTGTGACCATGTCAAAATTTAATCAGCGTCTACATGTTGCATGTCAATATGTCAGTCGCCATGAGCACCATGGTGACATTATGAAAGATGTTACAATTTTCAAATGTAACCAAAAAATCTCACTGTGCATATATACGAGAACTGCATACAGGTTGGAGAAACTCCTACGGATACCAAACAGCAACTGCACTAATAAAGACACTCTTACAATAAACAATGTTATTACAGACTGATAAAGTTAAAATTCCTTATATTTCCAATCTGAGGTTTTTAAAACTACAAACTTGTAAATCTTATTGCACTTCCATTTCAATTACCAACATTCTTTTGTTATCTCAGGACATCTCCAAGTAGTGCCACAATAAAAACACAGGGCTAACATGCTGAACGGCTGATCCTCTGATTGTAGCACTATGAAAAATAAATATTTTACAATGCTAAAAGCACTTACAGTTTGGTTACTGCCTGCCAATAAACTCCTTGCTGACTGAAAACAGTGACTTTGTATATGTATTTGGACATAAAACAGTTGAAGGTATATGGTTGATCTGTATAGAAATCGCTAATGAAAACCAAATTATTCCCTCTTCTAGTTCCTATGTCACTGCTATTAAGATCCAAGAAATCTCTCCAAGGGTTGTTGTTAAACAGGGCTACACAGCTGTACATTTATAATTCTTCAACATAAAATATTCTTTAAATGCCAAAGAGAACCAATAAAGGTGTCCTGAAGGCCCCTTTAATAAAACTGTGGTTGATATTACTGTAGACATTTTGTAGTGATAGTACAAAGTTACCTCATCCTTTGAGTCACGGAAACAGGATTTAGAGCTCCCAACTCTTTTGACGACTCCGGACTTTACTTCCTCTTGTTGCCCAAACAGTTCCTCAATTGTCTTTGTATCAATTTGATATTGATGCTCTCTGGCAGCCATAGTCCAAATGTTAGTTTTACCCCTTACTTGCTCTTCAGGTATGGTTTTCCAAAAGAAGCTCCGCAGCCTTTTCTTTTTATGGTTGTGGCCATGTCCATTGCCACCATTGTATAGAAAGAGAGGAGGTGGTGGAACCCCTGGTGGGGGAGGTGGTGGTGGTACTGGGTGAGATCCATGATTTTGAAAGGAAGGTGGTGGAGGAGGGGGCGGCGGCGGAGGAGGAGGAGGTGGTGGTGCCAGTACTGGCAATGGGTGGTCAAGCATTAACTCTGTGATGACCACACTGCACTCACCATTCTCTTTATCATTGACCAAAGAGACACAGTTCATAACATGCATCTTGATGCAGTCCTCTCTTCATATGGTGCATCACCAATGGTACAATACAGAGCTATAGAAAGGCATCCTATGTCCAACTCTTCACTCATGTGTATGCTCCATTTATAAAACCTGGAAAATAAAAAATACATTGTGAGGGCCATAAGTTTTATCATGTCTGAGAGATGCTATTACTGGCAAGAAATAAAAGTAGGAAAGGAGCAAAGATATAACAACTTATGCTAATTGTGTCCTTACTTAGCAGAGCTGACAGTTGGTAATGTAGATTGTCAGAGAGCAGAGGTTCTCAAACTCGGTCCTCAGGACCCCATACAGGACACATTTTCAGGTCTCCTGGCAGGTGCACAGTTGTATTCATTACTCACTGACACAATTTAAAAGTTCCCCAGGTGGAGCTAATTATTTAACTTGTGATTCTGCGAGAAGACCTGGAAAACATGCACAAATTGGGGTCCTGAGGACAGAGATTGAGAACCTGTGTCATAGATGGACACAGTTCACGCATTATACTGTTTGCAACCACAGTGTACTGATCAGTGGTACATGTAAATATATATGTATTCCATTAATTAAAAACATTCAAACCTAGGCTTTATTTGTTTTAGCAGTATAAATCTTTTTAATTGCATTTCATAGGAGTAGTAATGAAAGAAAAAAATATATTGGGGGCAATTCAATTGTTTTTCCATGCCCGACTGCGCCTTATCCCTCATTTACATAGACAGGGCAATATTCAATTTCTTTTTTTTTTTTATCACGCCCAGTTAGACTGTGTTTAGCTGCATAAGATGGCTAAGAACGTCCTGGTTAACACGCCCAAACCATGGTCAGCACACATTTCTGCTTGCCACCGCAGGAGGGTGCGAGCAGAAACGTGTGCCCCAACAGCTATTTGCGCCCGAATGGAGCAACAATTGAATTTCTCAGTCGACGCCCATTACACCGGAGCTCTGGGCACAAACAACTGAATTGCCCCCAATAACACAAATAATGTTGCCTATTTGGGCCAGACCCAAATCTTCCTGTAAGAGTTTAAATTAATATTTTCCACTACCAGAGAAAGCTTATGATAGATTGCCCAATGTTTGTATGGAAACCAGAGTTCCTTACTGTCATCCTTTAGCTGTGTTATACATTCACTTACTGCGGTTTATAGCGCATGATAGTAAAAGACATTGGGGGCAAAGGTGTCAATGCAAAAACGCTGTAAAACGCTAAATCCTGGAAACATACCTGCTGGTTCTCAGTCACATTGTGTGTACAGTAAAAAAACAAACATGCCTAGAAGAATCACACACACTGATATGTTTATAAAACAGCTGAGTAGTTCGTAACAAGATAAAGGGGCTGATGCAGATTTGAATGCAAGTCGGCCGTTGTGCGCAACTATGAGATCTCAGCGCCCATTATCCGTATGCTTGTTCATCATCGGTGAGGACTTGCACAAGAACTGTCCTTGGCGCAAGAAACCCGCCAGAAAAAAAGGCATATTTTCACGTAGGCACAACTCTGCATAGCCAGAAATGTTGTCTATATGAACTAAACACACCCTTACCAAACTTTGCCCATGTGCGAATGTCCCGCTCTCAGCTTCATTGCCACCCAGTCAACTGCGAGTGTTGTGCTACTATTTGCATACGATTGGGTCACCAGAAGTCACATGGGTACAGCTACGGAGCATGCTCAGTGTGAAAACATGCACAACTGATTTGTGTTTAGCTCTGTACTGGACCCCAATTTGTTGTATTTATTAAAAAATAAATAAATAAATAGATCCACCTAAAGTATAAGTTGATACTCTATGAAACGCAAACAAAAAAAGGAGAGATAACAGCGCTGTGAGAAACCTGTAAAAAAATTAATCTAAACCCAGCTATGTCAAAAAAGTTTTTAATTGAGGTATTATATAATCTATAAAAATTACATCATTGACCAATGAATCACATAAAATATAATAACAAAAATGACGCTGTAAGACAATCACAAGTAATTGAAACATCATATAATTGAAACACCATATAACACTGTATCAGTTAGCATATGGTGTTTCAAGTACTTGTGATTGTCTGTTACAGCATCATTTTTGTTATTATATTTTATGTGATTCATTGGCCAATGATGTAATTTTTATAGATTATATAATACCTCAATTAAAAACTTTTTTGACATAGCTGGTTTTAGACTAATTTTTTTTACAGGTGTCTCACAGCGCTGTTATCTCTCCTTTTTTTGTTTGTTTTTTCTATGGTTGGCAACCCTAACAGCAGCGTGATACACCAGATTTAATTCTAATTGTTTGTTTGTCCCTTTTGCAGCGCCATTGGCGTTTTTCTTACTCTATGAAAAGCACCTTGGGAAATTCATTAATATTACATATATATTGACACAGTTTGTGTGCACCTGTAGCTGTATATCAACTGAATTCAACCGCATTAATTGCATATAACTCACATGGTTATCCATAAGACCTAACAAGGTTATTTAGGTCAGGCACATGTTTTTTTCTAAGACAGTCCCAGTTTTTGTTACAAACAACCTTTCATTAAAATGTCTTATTTTCCTGGAATAAAGATTCCTGCTGTGACCACATTAGCAGCATAAATATGATTTTATATTATTTGTCATTTGGATTCAAAAGGAAACATTGGTGGAAATTCTCCACAAAACCTTCATCAGGCACAAGCATTGGTATCATGCTTTATATTCTATTTTGGGACCCCTTCTTGTTTCAGGCTACCAAGTCAGAAATAATTCTATGCAATTGCACAGGTAAACACAAGACCATGTCACCGTGAGGTCCATCAAATATTAGTACATTTAATTCCTACATCCATTATTTCAGGGTTTTCAATACAACTTTAAAAACAGGAATTGAAAAGTGTCCTGTGAGTATACCCGGTGGCTAGGAATAAGCTGCTATGCCGTAGTCTCAGCACTTTTTAAAGTGGCCTTGATCTGAGTGCAGCTGATAATGTGTGATTATTGTCAGCTTACAGGTGGGAGTTTTCTATCCTAAGAAACAGTGCAAAACACATCGAGAAACATCTGGTTATAAAAGCCGCCATCCTGTGCCTGTATTGTAAATCCAATATTGTCAGCCTTTGTCATGCAGGCTTTGGAAAAAACTCATCTTGCCTAATTCTCCGTGTGTGGTCATGGGCTGACCGATTTTGCTGTTGCTAATGACAAATGGAAATCAAGTGCTATAAGAAATGTAAATAGGGTTTACTACAAAAGCCATTAGTGTGGCAGCCCACAAAAGCAAAAACAAATGAATAGGAGAGAACCATAATATTTAAAAAGCAGTTGGGAAAGCCAAAAACAAAAGAAAAAAAAGATTTTATGACCATGTCGAAAACAATCCTGATTACTTGTATCCTGTTAAAACAAACATGCTTCCCTTTGTCCATTTTGAACCATCTCAATTACTGATGGGTATCTATTTGCCTAATGATGGAGTAATTACTACAGAGGCAAAAGCAAATACAATTCACCTGCAGTTCCAACTGCTAATATCTACAGCACGTTATCCAATAGGACAGACAACTCCTGCTCCCCTTCAGCACAGCTCTCTTTCATTTACATATTACAGGAACAACGATATTTAATTAACATTACATATATGTTGCCAAAGAACAATACAAGGAGAACGTACAGAGAGTTTGGCGCAAGTGGAGAGACTGGAGAAGGGGCAGGTCTCATTCCTATGCAAAATACCATTCAGGTTATTGGGCATGACATGGCTGCTTCACCACAAACCATTTCTAGATTTCTGCCCATTGGAAATAAAGACCTGCTAATAGAATAGGTTTAGGTCAACTTTGTTACTAGCTAAAGCAATCAAATACTCTACATGGCAAGATAAGAAAAGCTCTGTTTCAGTTACCATAGCCCAGAGGGGTTTGGAAGAGCCCATGAGTCTTTCAGTGATGAATGGCAGCCTCTGGAAGAAGAGAGAGCATGCTGTTTTTGTGCACCCTTCTCTTCATAAAAAGCACCAGCTCTGTGGCTGGGTTTCACTATAGCAGGGGGGTCACCAATTTTTTGTGAAAACCACGCCTGGCTGTCAATCGCTCTGGGTGGTTAAGGAACTGGGCTTGGAGGGGGGCATGCTGTCTGTTATTTCTTTAACACTGATCCAGATCTTTTCACATTAATTTCAGTGGTATTTCTACATATAGAACAAAAGCAGGAATACCACTGAAACTAATGTGCCACTGAAGTAAAAAGGACAATCTCAGATTCTTAAAACATCACTGAAGATTTTTTTGGTTTTTTACATAGATAGAAATTGCTACAAAACATGCTAGTTTAACAGGGTAGACAATTGAGCAAATAAATATGGCTGTGCACAGTTTTACCCAAATTTTACATAGTACCAGTATATACATATAGGGCAGACAGTTACAGGTACATAGAATTCCCAAAGAGATGTTAACATGTCGTAAGTACCATAAAATAAAGTTATCTGAATGTACAAGCATAACTGGGAATTTATTTACAATTTTTTGGAACGAATGTTAATCAGGTCACTGATAGTTCTGAATACTCTGTGAAAATGTTGCATGCTAGGCTGTTGCTATGCAGTTATCTAGTTAATGATAGCTTTCACCCTGATAAATAGGTTAAATAATTGTACTATTCCTACTGGCATGACTGTAGTGGGGTGTCAACCTCATCATTTTTGATTATTTGCTAAGCTCTGTTGTGTCATATACAACTGGACGGGATGTAGTCACCATACAGGCGGCCCGGATGTCGGCGCTCAGAATCCCGGCGCCGCCATCCCAATAGCAGTCGGAATCCAGGCTCCAGAATCCCAACAGTAAGTATCAGGGTTAGGGGTATGGTCAGATTTAGGGTTAGGCTACGGGAGGGGAGGGTTAGGATGCGGGAAAGGTGGATTAGGAGACTTACCTACTTGTGTCGGGATTCTGACTGTTGGGATGCCACTGTTGGTATTCTGACCGCCAGGATCCCATAGCCAACCTTGGACGGGATGTCGGAAACAGCATATATAAAACCAGTGACATGCAAGGTGAGCAACAAGATGAATGTTCTGAAAAATACAGGCAGCAAGTGCCTTGCTCCTTAGAACTTACAATCTAATGGGGGTGGATGTTGAACAACCATAGGTGCACTTTAAAATTAAAGATATAATTCTAGTAGAAACCTCAAGGCTCTAGATTTAGGAGCATCTAGGGTCTATGTACTAAACATTGGAGAGAGATAAAGTGGACAGCTATAAAGCACAAACCAATCTGCTCCTGTCACTTTATAGGCTGTGTTTGCAAAAATGACAGTTAGTAACCGATTGGCTGGTATTTTGTCTCTGTCTATCTCCGCAAACGTAACACTTCTTTACTTCCCTATAGACAAACTATAGTTCAAGGGTATAAAGGCTGTACAATGTGTATGTTTCAGAGCTACATTCTTAAAGAAAGATTACAAAATAAATAAAGAGCAGGGAAATAGTCAAGATATCAGTATTCTGCTTTGATCTATAAATATGACATAGGTGTAACTAAAGTCCATTCAATAAGTGTCAAACAAACAATACAGAAAGAGTGGAAAATGTTTAACCAAGAAAGAAAACAGAGTACAGTGGAAATCCTCTGTCTATAATTAAAGCCTGTGGCATCTCCACCTGCCATCACAGCTACATCTGAAAAGAAGTTATTGTGCAGGTAAGAACCTGGCGAGATCTCTCATCCAGATCCCCAAACCAATTAGAACATCCTGCCTTCAGATAAGAAACAAGTGCAGAGTCAGGGAGGGACAGCAGAAGAAACAATGGAAAAACCATCAAGATGACACTTCACCGTGACTTGAAAAACAAAGTTAAGTCTTTAAATCCCTTTGTGTTCACATGGCCACGGAACGTGTGAAGAGAGAACAATACCACTACACCTTAATAAGGGAAACTGAACAAATCCATAAGAAAAGAGAACAGACGCTAATAAAATAAAGCCACAAACAATGTTTTGGCCTAAGGGGTTTTCAAGGTTATTGTTTAGATATTGTGGTACATTATCTTCCTGTAGTAACTAAGACTGCCTGTGCTTGGAACTGGTGTACTATCACCTGAAGAAAGAGATGTAATACAATGCAATAGAACACCCTCCTCCCCTCCCCCATAACAATTCAGCTTACCCTTTAAGCTGCATACACACACACGATTTTTTTAACGATTATCGTTAAACGATATAGTTTAACGATAATTGATGGCAAAAATCGTTCACTTTCTGAGTCAAACGATGAACGATTATTGTTCATGCGCGTTCACGTTTGTAGTTTGTCGTTCAGTTAGACTTGTCAACTCAACGATTTTCATTAAGGGAATATGCAAAAATCTTTGTAGTTCATAAAAATCGTTCATGACATTTAGTAAATGAACAACTTTAGTAAACGATTTTAGTAAATTTTTTCAAGGGAAAAAATCGTTTACTCAAATCGTTCATTAAAAAAATCGTTGTGTGTGTATGCAGCTTTACTCATTATCTAAACCTCATTTAAAAATGACATATGTATGAAGATGCTGATGTGGATAAATAAATGCCAAAGTGCTGACCATTCTCCTTCAATCAACGGTAGCTGTAATCATTTCTATTAATTAGCTAATACAATGTATGAATTATAAACCCAATCAATTTGTTTATTTACAGTTGAAGGAGAGATACATTGTATGTGTCATATGAGGCAGATTGGCTGCTTATGGCACCTTTGTTTTGAGAAACAAACAAAATAATAGCCTGCAAATCTTCTCAGATAGAGGATCAGCCATGTATGATGCTCATAAGATTCAGTCCTATTGGGACCAATTAGCAAATTTCATCAATTCACACCCCAGGATGTTGTCCACCATTAGTAGTATAGCAAAGGAGGTGGCTCTCTCCAACCGTGATTAATCAAAAATTGTATTTATCAAAAATTGGAGAGATAACATTGTGAGAGCTAAAGTACTAACCCATCAGCTTCTAACTTAAGCAGGGTACACACCAGAGCGATATCGTCACGATATGTCGTTTCCAAGAAAATTGGAACGACACATTGTGTGGATTGCACAGTGTGTACGCCCGATTGCGCTCTCCCGTGGATTGCATACATCTTCTGTTTGGCCGTGCTGCAGGTCAATCAGAAGATAACCATGTACGACCCCATGCTTCTGGAGGAGGTCACTGAACAATATATCACGCACGATATCGTTCAGTGTGTACGGACGACCGTAATGACATCCCGTCGGCCATAAAACACATCATTTTGATGTGTACACGGCCCTACTTTTTAAAAGTTGTGTTTGAAAAGTGACAGTTACGAGCTGATTAGTTGGCACTTTCTCTCACAATTTTCCCTCTCTCCAAACTTTGATAAATAATCCCCTTAAGCACGGTCTATCATTAATACATAAATATCCTTATGTTTTAAGCGGTATGCAGTCGGGAAGCCGGCGGGCCTAATCCCGACAGCCGGCTTCCCAACTGCTTAATCCCGGCGAGGGTTACATGACAGGCGTCTAAATCTAGACGCCTGTCATTTTACAAACGCCGGGAGACCGGCATCCCGATTGAAGGGACGCCGAGCGCGGATAGCCGCGGGGGGGAGGAGGGTTAGATTTAGGGTTCTCGGGGGGGGGGGACTTAGGGTTAGACAGCCCCCCAGGGGGGGGATTTAGAGTTAGGCACTTAGAGGGGAGATTAGAGTTAGGCACTGGGAGGGAAAGTTAGGGTTAGGCACCTCTAAAGGAAGGATTAGGGTTAGGGGAGGGAATTCGGTTAGTCAATACTAACCTTAGGGACGATCGGGATTTTCACCCATGTCGGGCGGCCGCTGTCGGGATTCCAACCGATTCATACCGATTCCATTTTAAGCATGTATCATTAATACAACAGTTCTGTAGGTTGCAACTGATCACAAGGGAAATAGGCCTACGTATCCAATACTACAAAAACCTTGGTGATATTTATGTTGTGCTTCCGACATATATTCCTATCTACAATGCAAAATATATATCATCCACTTCTTTCTTTTGTGCAAGTGTCTTTAAAGTATGCACAAGCTTCAATAACGTCTCCTCAATTACCTCAACAGAGCATGTTTTACAGATTTCCTTAATTATACACAAGTGAATTTATCTAAATCACTTATTGAAAAATTATTCCATGTTGCCACACTGGAAAATCCTCAACTTATATGAGCTGCTGAGGTACTTAAGAAGGGGCTGTGAAATTCCAGAGATTTTAATTACTTTCAAAGTACCCCTGGTTACCTGTAATTCTGCAGCCTTGGATTTTTCTTGGGATATGGTAATTTCTTTACTAATTCTATTTTGAATTAACATCAGTTTCATGCAACTTGTTTAGGTTACCAGGGCACATGCACCATAATCTAAGAAAATCTACTTTAGCACATAGCACAATATTTGACATAACACACACACACACACAGATATATATCCATACATACACACACTATGCAAAACAGCTGGGCTATAGACTAGTCCACTGTCAGCTTCTGTGCGAAGGAGACCTGTTCGTGTAAAAGACTTTTCCTGAGAACAAACAATTATACCACAGATGAAAATAACACATACCTGATAATAAAAAGCCCACTCATTATGAATGTGTATAGATACCATCAGATGGCGGCTTTAAATCTCTACTTAAATATAAACATAAGGAAAGAATAAAAACACCACATTCCTGACATTAGACCTACTTTGCCTGATGTGTAGATAGCTCCCAACTTTCACTTGCTCGCAGCTTGTTACATTTTACTTAATAAATCTAACCATTTTTTTTTATATATAAGGGGGGAGGAGAAAGGACTAAATCCGCCCCCAAAATAAAAAAACAAAAGCACAGCTAATTAATGTCACAGCTTAAGTATTACTGATTTAACCTATCCTGAAGCATAATGTAGTTATGCAGTATATAATATGTATGCTTGTACTGGGGATAATGTGGCCATACTGTACAATGTCTAATACAGATAACACTAAAAAAAAAAAAAAAAAGCTAGCACCCCTGTGGCTGTAGTAAATAGGGGGCTCTGATGACTTACCTGACGTGTTAGATAAATGTGTCCCCACACTGTCGGCATCTAAGGGACATGGCAGACTCCCTGTTACTGGCTGCAGGAAGGAAAGGAGCTGCTGCCCAGATAAAGGCTACACAACAGGTTGCTGGCAGCTTCCCTGGGAGAAGCAGTAGTAGTAATGCCGCCGCCGGGATGAGCTCACCCTGCCCAGCTCTCCTCCTCCCCCTCCTAGACCAGACTCTCTCCCCTCCCCTCCCTTCACCTTACAATACAAGCCCTTATTGATGTCACTTGCCGACTCTGCCACTGAATGCTCCTGGGTGGCGGTCAGCAAGCATTCAGAGTCCCTCCCCCCGTCTCTATGGCTGGGAGCAGGGGGACTTTATAGCTCTTACTCGGATTCAATTGGGAATAATGGGTGGAAACCATGGCTGCGCGTCTCTAGTGCCCCAGCATGCAAGGGGTATCAATCACTGAGCCCCGGAGGGCACACATGGCATTGTTATATACAATATGTGCAGGTCACACAGTGGAAGTGTCTCTTACATTTTTACATCACCTCAATTATATACACCCTAAATCGTCACCATGTACTGTATGTGAGTCCAATTAGCAGCACTGATATCTGTCCTATGCGATCAGTGACCCATTGGGCAGTGCGGGACACTTATTATTACATGAGTATTAAAGGATGCTGGTAATATTACATACTAACTGCACTAGAGTACATACAGACCAGCAACACAATAGGAGCAGGGCGAAAGGACATATCTAAGGAAAGTTCATCAAGCAACAAAACCAACAGCCATTACCATAGTAATGCACTAAATAAAGCCAAGCAGGGGCTCCTTGTACCAGTGAGGGAGGTGGAGGTGGAGGTGCAGCTCTATATAACCTCTCCTGCCGTTACCATGTATAATATCCCACAGAGCTATCTGATCAGCGCTGTTACTGCAACATGGAAGCACCTGACATCCCCGGGTGCACAGCGCCGCTAAGGGCAATGTATCCCGCCACACACACCTGCTGCTGCCAGCCAGCCTGCATATCCCTAGCAATGTACAGGGGGAGAGTAACATTACCTTGCCGTGTGCCGGCGCCTCCATAGGCATAATGGGATGACTTGCTCCGGTCTCAGTGACTACTGACCCACGGGAGGAGGAATAAATTGTCCGGTAATACTGCGACCAGTTATAGAGATAGAGGGAACCAAGACTCCGTCCCCAGGGAGCTGCTCCAGTATCTGCTACTGCTGCTGGCAACCTGTGTATGACGGCTGTGTGTGCTGCTGGTATCCCTGACTGCTGGCTGGCAGAGCCCGGGCCGCACATGCGCAGATAAGGGCAGGTACAGAGAGCACTATCCCGTGCAGTCTCCACGTAGGGACAGGTCGGTTTATGCCCTCCCACTTTTTCCACTAAAATTGTTATTTACTATGTTGTCACTTGGCTTTTATACAGTTTTAAATATAATTTAATCTACTTTGGGCCGTATTCAATTAGACGCGAAAAGGCAAAATCCTCAAAAAAAGTTTCACTTATTGCCGCTTACCGCCTGTTTGCATCTTATTTCCAAATTCAATTCCAGGACGTTTTCGCCTAAACGGAAACTCAATGCACTGAGATAGGCGGAAACTCAATGCAATGGGATAGGCGGAAACTCAATGCAATGGGATAGGCGGAAACTCAATGCACTGGGATAGGCGGAAACATTTCTCCAATGAATGGCAGGTGGAAAAAAGTGCAAAATCTCTATTTTGGGGTGCAAATGTGGGGAATTAATTCAGAACCCTTTGGACACCCCCTCCCCCAAGGACAAATCAGTCAAAAAACATTTTTTTTACCTCAGAACATCCCGAAAAAGATGTAATTTTTGGGGTGAAAATGAAAATGTGGGGGTGGGGCTGTATGGATGGGGCAGGTGTTTTTAGCATTGCAGGTGCATGCAGCAGGTGGATTTTTCACTTTTTTTAAAAGTGCACTTTAAAAACACAAAAATATACTAGCGCCCATTTTCAAGTACCCCAAACTTGACAGGACTATTTATTTCTTTCATTTTTCACCACTTTTAGAAATATACTTCTAGAAAGCTTTTAACACAAATTAAGGACACAAAGGGGTCTATTTAGCAAAAGTGACGATGTTGCCCAGAATTTTATCGGGCAACATCATCACAATTTTTTATGAATTATTAAACATTATGGATGCTATTCAGCATTATTTTATGCAGGGACAGCGGTTGCAGTAACACGCTGTCCCTGCGATGTTAAAGAAAGCATTGTTACTGGTTTCCGAAAACAATACCTTCTGTTTCTGCTACTGAGCATGCTCAGTCATGTGCTTTCGAACAGTCTCTGTCCCGGCTTCGAGGTGACCGCTGATGGGTAAGTGCAAATACAGCCTGTCCAAAGTGATTGACATGTGTATACAGACTTTATATTAGTCTGTATACATGTATATGCTTTTATATTTAACATATATAAATGTTAAATATAATAGCACATAAATATACATGTATACAGGCTAGTATAAAGCCTGTATACACATGTCAATCACTTTCAGCAGGTTTAACAGGCTCTAATTGGTCTTACCTGCCGGTGGTCAACGGGAAGCAGGGACGGAGACTGGGCGGTGTTACAGGATGCTGCAGGGACTTATGGGAAAATTTCCCACTGTCCCTGCAGTTTTCGGGCAATTTAATGTCATTTCTTCATATAACGCCATTCTGAGATGGCGTTATATAAAGTTAAGATTTATCGAGTGATTTAACGCTTTTTCCTTTGCTGAATATCAAAAGCGTAAAAGCACTGTAGAGATCAATGGCTGATCCCTACAGTGCGGTACTCTGTGAAATGGGGATTAGTGGAGAAGATAATTACGTTATCTTCTCCATAATCCCATTGCTGAATAGGGGATTTACATAAAAAATGCGGAAATAATAATTGCTGAATAGATCCAAAAGTACTTTTAGTACTAATAGTACACATCTGTAATGATTTTCAGTGTCAGTGTGTCTTATTTTGGGGTACAGACTGATTCCCCCAATCCATTCAGTATTTTCTGCCTGTTATGCAATCGTCTATTTGCATTTTTGACTCTCCTGCAATTGAATAGGTCAAATTGCGGGGACGCGCATGCCGCAAATTAGCGTCCCAAACAGGCGAATGCAGCGGAATGTACAACAGGCAAAAAATTTTCCAACTTTTTGCATCTAATTGAATACGGGCCTTTGTATGAAAAAATCCCAGGATAGGGACGAAACGCGTTCCTGCGCATTATCTGGAGTATACTGATGTCCCGGAGTTATACTTGAATTGCCTTTTTTGTCCTGTACAAGCCTATTTCTGGTGTGGGGAGTTCCTTTAAACCGTGACTGTGTTACCATATGTGTGGTGAGAATATCCCCGTCACCAGCTGTGTGCTCCGAGACACCTGTGATACAAACCTTTACTCGTGGAGCCTGGCGGAAAATCCAAGGACGCAGCTACTGGCTTGGGCACGCCCAGAAAACGGGGCTGACACTTCCTGTCGCCGCTGCTCCCAAACGCCCCCTGTATGTCATTTATGCGTTCGAGGCACTGCGAGCGACATTACAGACCCAGATCTGCAGACGCACAGTGAGGATTCTATGTATGTGCAGATCTCAGAACATTGGACAGTTGCATAAACATCGCTTTTACATCATACTTGCCTACTTTTTAAAAAGCATTTCAGTGAGATTGTGAAAGCAGCAACTAAAGCACGGTAAAGTGGGTGTGTACTGCTACATCTGAGAGGTGTGCCATAAAGTTGACTTACACCCAAATGTAAATAATCCCCGAAGCAGTTAGTAAGATCGACTTGTTGATGAAAACACACTGATACTTTTCAGAAAATACATGTAGCCATAGGGATCACTGCATCTTATAACCGATGCAGGGAAATTATACTAATAATTCCATTTGAATGTATATATCTCTGTTTTTTTAATATAACAGCTTCATAATGGGGGTAAGGTGCAATCAGGGTGATTGCTAGGGGTAAATTTGCTAAGAATCGAGTTTGGTCGAGTTTTTATTTTTTTCAACTCACTTTGCTTCACCAAAACTCGGGTGAGTTTTCCCTTTTAAAACTCACAAATTTACTAAGAAGTGAATTTAGCTGAGAGTGAGTTTTCCAATGGTGAAGCAGAGAGAATTTTCCACAAAATTGCGAGTTTAGATGAGATTGCAGTGTTTTCTCTCTGCAAAAATCTCCCAAGCAAGCAGCCTGCACATATCAGTGAAATATATGAAGGCTGCTTGTGCATTGAACCTGTAAAAAAATTGTTAAATGTTAGAAAAAAAATGACATAGGGTCACCCCACAAAAGCATAACTAGCCCCATACTTGTCAGCCAGTCCTGGTTCCTAAAATTATGGGGAACAAAACGAGTAGGGTTCCACTGTAATTTAGGAACCAGCACCTGGCTGCAGGGCCAGTCCTGATTTTAAATATATGGGGAAAAAAATGCGCAGGGGTCCCCCTATATTTAAAACCAGCACCGGACCAACCCGACCGGGGTGTAATGCCACAGCCCAGAGACACTTTCACCGGGGCTCTGTGGCAAAAGCCTTACAACCCCAAGCCGGGGATCTCAGGGGAGGTGGGGGTCCCCCCAAATAGGGATCCCCCCCCGAAACCCCAGGCTTGGTCTGAAGCCCGGGGCTCTTCCTCGCTCCCCTGGGCTGTGGGTGCAGGGGTAATAATAGGGTTAAATAGTAGTAAACTGTTGTATTTTACAGTGGGACTACAGGGCCAACATGTCTCCCCTTTGGCACTTGTGGAACTACAAGTGCCAGCAAACGGGTGGCACCCGTACCCCCACTGTAAAATAAATAGTTAAAAAAGCACAGTACACACACACCGTGACAAGTAAAAGTTTATTGCATACACCTACACACTCACACATACTTACCTACTGCCGGGTTATCACGTCCCCATCTCCAATGTAGAAATCCGTAAGGAGTACCTGCAAGAAAGATCCTCTAGTGTTAGTGGCCGCTAGTGGCCGCTGATTGGCTCAGCGGTCACGGTGTGTGTGTGTACTGTGCTTTTTTAACTATTGTTACTGTTTCAGGGAGTCTCCCTGACAATCAGGAAGAGTTGGCAAGTATGATTGACATAAATTTCTGAATTAGATAGGATACTTAAAATCATGTTTAAATGGCAATGTCTGCATTATTTTAGTATAAGGTGGCTTAATATACATCCTCCTAACAAAGTTTTGTTTTGTGTACCAGTGTAGTAGAACTACTTGGATTAGCATCATAATAAGCCAGTGCCATAAAGTTATTTCCCAGTAATAATGTTCAGTGAGATGTAATAACCAATGAAAATACCCAGCAATATTTTATATTGCAGGGATAATTTGCCAGTGACAATGAAGAACAATATCTATCATTAGTGATGCCCCACAGGAGTTTGACATTTAGAATGTCGAGACAATCTGAATACCAACGGTTTCTCAATGTCAACATCTGACATGGCGACCTTCATATTGTCGACATTGACAATGTCGAAATGCCCAACATATCGACATTATGCATGATGACAGTGAGAATGTCGATAGTCGATAGTACTATTTTACCCTAACCCTCATATGTCTATAATGTAGACATGCATATTATCAACATTTTGTCAATGCTGATATGTCGACAGTATGAACATGTTGACATTCTTTCCAAATATTTATGTATGTATTCTAAATGTCGGCATTCGGAACCATTCGACATTACAGTGTTGACATTCTGAATGTTGACACTGTGATTGCATACCAGTGGGCGCATGCCACATTCTCATGCCTCTCTGTCCTGCTCGCTTTCCTCTATTATTATAATGAGGAAATAAATGTTGGCAATTATAAGTAAAAAAAAATAAAAAATATTAAATAAATAAAAGCAACATAAAACATTTCTATGCTGACTCCTAAACAGCTCTGCCCTGGGTAAGTGCACTGTTTGCCTATATGGTAAATATATCTTTGACCAACCCCAGATTGGTGGGTGCAGAGGTAGCAGGCAGGTTGTAGAGTTGCAGTCTTGGATGGACAAATGGTACAACACTTAGCAGACTTTCTCATATGCTGCCAAGTGAACTCTCTCTTCAGTGTCAGGTACTTGCTGCAGGATAAATAGTGTCTGAGTAAAATGTACTTCATGGTTGTCATCCTTCAGGAAATGTACCCAAAGGTCACATTTTCAGTAGACAGTTAAAAATAATCAGACATCGTAATCAGGAAGCACATGGTTTTGACCACAGGACTTTCACATTAACATTTCACCCAAACTATCATGTATTCTATTGCACACTAGTCTAAACAATAATGTGAACAAGTCAACTGTGGTAACTGTAATTGCTGGAAGCTCAGCCACACTTCCCAAACTGTAGGAATGCCCAGGCAACAGAGTAGCGGAACAATATTATTATATCATTCAGTATTTCCATCCTTCATCCACCTCATATTAATGGCAAGCAGTAAGATCAGTGAATACAATTATTCAGGGCCATAGCAGGGTGATAATCTGGAAATGTGATATCATGATGACCTTGCGATGAGGGGACGTGCCGACAGGACAAGGAAGTAGCTGACTGACTGAAGCGTCCTTAGGAAAACTCCAGGTAGCTCTGCTGCCATTTTCCAGGCTGCAAGGTGGCATCCAGACACTCTGCAAGAGAAAATCCAGGTGTCACAGGAGAGCCATGCTGCCGACCCATAGGCTCTGCGCACTGGGAGAGTTACCACACACTCACCCCTAGTTACAGCCAAGCAATTATTTCTCAGCAAGAGCTTATTTACAAACTTGCCCAGGCAGTATAGACATTATACGGTACTTACCTACCTTCCTGAAGTCTCCGGGAGGCTCATACATTTTGGGTGGCTCTCCTGGACTCCAGAATGAGTAGGCCAGTCTCCTACATGCTGCTCCCTGACACCATACTTCCTGAGTGAAATGGGTGATCCAGGTGGCTTGATGACGTTACTTTGTATAGCAGGGCACTAGGTCACAAAGACGTGATTGCAGCACCATGCCCCCAGCACCTCCCACCAGGCTGCTTAAATGTGGGCATGTATCATTATTACCATACCAAAATACATTTTTCTGCACCTTTCCTCTATTACCCTCTATTACAGTACTTACCCTATACATGCCCCAACATCATTTATCCTTTTTAATCCTTGTAGTCAAAATGATGACACATATACTTATATACATAAAGTCCTGCATAAAGGTAGTGCTGAACACACTTCTGTCCCCTCACAGGGGAAGGGGGGGGGGTATCAAATGTTCAAGAGAGAGAAAGTGAAGAAGCTACTAGTATCCAATGGGCTTCTGTCATTTATCTAGCGCAGACTATAAAAGAACAGAAGCTGGTTGGTTGCTATGGACAACTTATCTGCTTTACCTCTCTCGAAGGTTTGATACATCGCTCCATAGACAAAAACATGGAACTCTGTGTCTGATTCAGACCCAGACGCTATTTGCGGACGGTCGTTCCAAAAAAGGGGCCGTCTATTTAAATTGAGTGCTCGCTCTTTGCGGTTTGTTGACGCCTCTATGTCTGAGCGAGTGAACGAAAAATGCGCTCGCTATTTTGTAAAGACGCCCCTTTGCCGTTCGCATCACACGTCATCTCCGGTATTTATTAGATTAATCGAAAGGCATCTGAACTGCTCTCAGTGCTTGTGGTAGCTTTTTCTTACCGCTATCACTGCGAGCAGTTCAGGCTGAAAGACAACCAAGTGACGTGGTCGATGACGCTCCTTTACTAATCATGCACTCCCATTAAACGCCCTTTTGACCGTTAGGCACGCCTGCGTTCGGATCTCCACTCCCCCGTTTTCTGTCAGAGGAGTGTGTGCTGAGTCCTGTAACAAACGTGGTCAAAGTTTTACAGCTGACCTTTATATCATATTTGCCGACTTTATGGCTGCCCCTTCTGGGAGGGAGCAGCCAGATCGGCAGGATGGGGGCGTGGCCGGGACAAGGGGGAGTGGCCAGGCAGGTGCATTCGTGGGCGTAAGGAGGGGCAACGTGATTGCGTCATTTTGGCCCTGCACAATGCCGATAATACAGGTATTTTTGGAGCAGGGGGCGGGGCCAAAATGACCCGATTCAGTGTGAATCGCGTCCCCGGCCCCCTCCGCTGTGGGGGTTTAATTATTAATCATGGGGGGAGGGGGTCGGGGTGATCGGCAGGTGCCGGGCGGCTTGCCTGCCTTTCCAGGAGGGCCGGGAGCTGCACCTGATTTTCGGGAGGCTTCCGGCAACATCGGGAGGGTAGGCAAGTCTGCTTTATATGCTTATGTACACACAATGCTCTCTTCGATGCATTTGTGAACCATCGATGGGGGTACGGCTGCTGGGGATACGGGTGGCGGACCAATCAAAAACTGCGATGGGGCTTAGCAGCCGCCAGGGGATGGGGCTAACATCAAGAAAACAAATTAACCATCTGGCCATCCCTATGCTGCATAGACCATGCGTTGCAGGACAGTGTTCATGAATAATAATAAATTCTATTTATTATTAACATCACTTGCTATTGTGGTGCAGCACTTATGTCATAATAGTTGTAATATATAAAGTACAGATCCCTTGAACTCTCTTGGTGGGGTTCGTCTACTAAGAGCTGTAATAGCTGACTCTTATAATTACTGCTGTCAAAAGCACAGTTTTGGAGCTATTGTAATATATATCCATATATAATAATATATATCCATATATATATATTAGTTTTGGAGCTATTGTTGTAATACATATCCATATATAATAATACTTTCCCAAAATAGTATGGCTTGTTATGTTCATACCTATTAATACTGCTGTGTCAAAGTCTATTCTCCCTTTGTGACCTTCAAATTAAATATTAGCTAACATGCTGTAAAAAACTGCTGTATGCATGTCATGTATAATGTAGGGTTTGTGGATGTGTAGGTGCCAGCTCTTTGGGTGCGTGTCCACAGTCACATTAGAACATACCTCCAGATTTTTTGGGGGGTTGGGAAGTGTTGCACTGCCACATGCTTTGGAGGCAGATGGCATGGTATGCGGCATAAAAAAATTGTATTTAAACAAATAATAAGCCCAGTAGAGCATGTCCTGCCTATCGGGGTTGTAGCCATACTCCCAGAGTGCCATTGTTAAGCCTCTGTCCCACTGAGGGCTATGCAGGCCTGGATGTTGGCAGTATGTTTTGCACCTAGTAAAAGGCAGGACAGGGTTGGGTTTGGGATACCAGCGGTCCAGATGCCGGCAGTCAGAATACCGACAGCGGCATCCCAACAGTCAGAATCTCGACACCCATAGGTAAGCACCATCAGAGATTGCACCAGCCGTATGGTAACCATAGGGATGTATGTGCACTTGGACTCATGCGCAGATTGAAAACATTGGGCGCTACTGTGCGCATATCTGAATCCGTCCCAATGTGACTTATAATGTCCCCTTACTATCATGAGCTACTGATACTCCTTCAATGATCTAGGAATCCAAAACGGATGGAGCGTACTAGGTGTATAACTAAGGGGGATGGGGCGGGGTATGTGCCCTGGGTGCTGTAGGATCCGGCGACACGCCGCCAGCCGCCGTCCAGGTCAGTGGTTTTAGTGTGTAGTGCAGAACGTACTGAGGGCCTCACGCTCTGAATCAGGGCGGGCGCTTGTTTTTTAAGTTGCAGCCTCCTGGCCGCTCGCATAGCTGTGGGTGACCACCCACAGCTTACGCGAGCGGCCAGGTGATGGTCGCGATGGTCAAGACCATTGCGACCATCGGGCTTGCGACGAGACCCTTACGGTAGGGTCTCGTTGCCGCAAGCCCCAGTGGACTTCCTGCTCTAATAGTGCAGGAAGTCCACCTACTGACATCACAAGTGATGTCAGTAGGGCCGCCCACAAACGGCAGGCGTTCCTGCAGGAACGCTTCCGTTTGCCCAGCCACCCCCCCTCCCCGCCTACAAAATGGAGCGAGTGCTTTTTGTGCCCGCTCCTGGGCTTGCGCACGCATGCACTGGCTCGCAATCGACCCGCTTGCGAGCGCAATGCGCTTGCAAGCGGGTCTGAATCACGCCCTGAGTGCGGTCAGCACTACACAATAAAACTAACAGTGAGTGTACTACCGTGTACCGGTGTGTTTTATTTAGCGGCCAATACGAGTCAAACTCTTATTGGCTGCTGCACCCAGGGCTGAAACCGGGCTGGAGCTCACTCATGAGCTCCGCCTTAAAGCTTCTGCAGTGGGTGAAGGGTGAGACGTCGTCACATCTCTTCTATAGTGCCGAGAGGAGCAGACGGGTGGGTGCAGGAGCGGGGATTCGGGTAAGTATAGTTTTGTGTGTCTGTGTGTTTTATATGTAAGGGGCACTACTGGGGGCACTGTATAAGGGGCACTACTGGGGGCCCTGTATAAGGTTCACTACTGGAGCCACTGCATAGGGGGTACTGTATAAGGGGGATTGATAAGGAGCACTACTGGGGACACTGTATAAGGGGCACTACTGGAGGCACTGCATAAGGGGCACTACTGGGGGCACTGTATAAGGGGCATTGTATAAGGGGCACTACTGGAGGCACTGTATAAGGGGCACTTCTGGGAGCACTGTATAAGGGGCAAGGGGCACTGCATTAGGGGCACTACTGGGGACACTGTATAAGGGGCACTACTGGAGGCACTGTTTAGGCTATTCTCAAGTCAGCCCTGCAAAGCCTTAAATGTCATAAGAAATTGCCTTTTTCAGGCTCACAAAGATGAGGTCACAAAGAGAAGAGAAGGGAGCAGTGGGGACTGCTCACAGCATTAAATGTAATGCCTGAAGTGATTGCTGTCTGCTGTATTTTGCATAATATATGTGAAATACAGAAGGAGCAATTCCACCGCGAGTGGAACATCCAGGACCCTTCCCTGTCCATTAGTCCACTTGATTCTGTGGCCGATGAGGAGAACCATAGCTGGACTGCAGATCACATCCGGGCCACTCTTACAGCTAACCTCACCTCTATGTTATAAACAAGGACACAAAAGTTTTTATTGTTTAAAGACAGTTTTTTATATTATTAAAAAAATATATTAAAGTGGAAATGTATATAGTTTAACTGTGAATGATTGTCACCTTTTAATACAATACAAACAAAATATTATTGGAAAAGTTAAATAACTTGACAAAACATTTCCATTAGTAAACAGTGCCTACTATTTGTGTGCAGTACAGCATACCTCTATGCACATGTAAGGTACATAATATAATTTTGTGTAATTTTAGCAAGAATGGAGTGCTAGCATGTAGTGTTCACTGTAGGTACAGGGTGCTGATCCATACGGCGCAAAAAAAAAAAACAAGCCATGTACAGCTACATTAACATTAGCTATATATCCCATGTACAGTGCAGCTACATTACCAGTAGCTTTATATATCCCATGTACAGTGCAGATACATTACCAGTAGCTATATATCCCATGTACAGTGCAGTTACATTACCAGTAGCTTTATATATCCCATGTACAGTGCAGATACATTACCAGCAGCTATATATCCCATGTACAGTGCAGCTACATTACCAGTAGCTTTATATATCCCATGTACAGTGCAGATACATTACCAGTAGCTATATATCCCATGTACAGTGCAGCTACATTATCAGTAGCTTTATATATCCCATGTACAGTGCAGCTTCATTACCAGTAGCTAAATATCCCATGTACAGTGCAGCTACATTACCAGTAGTTATATATCCCATGTACAGTGCAGCTACATTACCAGTAGCTATATATCCCATGTACAGTACAGCTGCATTGCCAGTAGCTATATATCCCATTTACAGTACAGCTACATTACCAGTAGCTATATATCCCATGTACAGTACAACTACATTACCAGTAGCTATAGATAACATGTACAGTACAGCTCATACATGCCTACCCTCCCGGTTTTCGCGGGAGGCTCCCGATTTTTCGGGTAACCCCCCGCACCCCCGGAAGGGTAGGCATTTCTCCCGCAATGGTACACAGCATACATATTTTGTACAATGAACTGGTGTGTAATATGAAATGATGCCTGTAGCCAGGTTTAAATAATCATACACTTATAAAATAACAAAGACTTTCTAAAAGTCATACGTATTAAACTTTACAACAAGTAACATTATAAGAAAAATGTGGTTTAAAAAAACCATAAACATATGATACCTCTGTACAGACGGAAGTAAACTTTTGCCCTATTAAACACTTGCCTGGCATGGTCACATCAGATGCGACCACACCAGGCTGGGCTTTCCCTGACATGATCGCATCTGATGCGACCAGTCAGAAACGTCCTGGGGGCGGCTGTTGGAAGAGAATCTTTCAGCAGCCATCAGCCTTAGAGGGACCTCCATGTCCCTCTGCACTTTTGGATCCTGCTCCAGTGTCTGCTGATCACTGCTGGACACAGTGATGATCAGCCAGCCCGGCGGCGTCACCCAAACCCCCCCCCCCACCTCGCCCTGCTACTCACAGCCGCACGGAAAGTGTAATAGATGCAGACGTCGGGCAATCTGATAGAGGGGCAGTGGCTCCTTGTTGCCCCTGTCCGCCGGCGAAAGCTCTCATACCTGGCCTCGCTGCCTGTGTGCCCACTGCCCGGCTCTGTTCCTTGCAGCCGCCAAGGAAAGGTGTCATAACTGCCCATTGTTTCTGTGCCCGGTACTGCTCCTCCCAGCTGCGGGGCAATCTGTTAAGGGAGCTTTGCAGTGGCTCCTTGCTCCCCTTATGTACCCGGCGTTGCTGCTCCAGTTCATTGACCATCAATGTTTTCAAAACTTCGATAGTTGCTGGCTGTGTAGTTTTGCCATCAATGGATGAGTGGGAGCTGATGTTTTGTTTTTGTGTGGCAGAACGGATCTTAGCCCCCCTACACCCGCTAAGCCTTGCCCCCATTTTTGATTGGCCCGTGGCTCGCCGTGCCCGCAGCAGAAGTGACCATCAAAGATAGATGTTTTTTTTGTGCCATCGATGGTAATCAACAATGTGCCCATCGATGGACACCCCACCAATGGCCATCCGTAGGACATATAGTATATAGCAGCGCCCTGGCCGCCTGCAGTAGTATTGATTATCTATACTTACTGATTTTGACATATTGGAGAAAAACGATTTTTGTTTTTTGGAGAAAAGTTAATGTGGATTAACCTAGGGACAGCCATCAACCCTCAATGGCGTGTGCCTGATGGCAAGCACTGATACCTCCCCATCAATGGCAGCACCAGATGTTAATAAAACATTGGTGGTGCAGGCCCGATGGTTGTGCTCTGCACATGGACAAAACCCAACCATCGATGGCTGCATCATCAATGGTTTTCTAATGATGGTCCAAAATCATCGGTCATTGATGGTACAGGCATCGATGGCTATCACTACAGAATACCATATAAAATTGCTATTTTTATGGTATAATGATTTTAAAAAAATATTAATAAAATTGTGTTGGATAAGTTTTAAATACATGTTCTTGACCCATTTCAATAAAAAAAAAAAAAAAAAAAATATTTCAGAGCGGTTTTTGACAAAATAAATTAGTCAGTTAAGTGGTTAAAAAAAGGCTACATTAAGGCAAATTTCTATTTAGAATATTCTGGGCTTTGCTGGAGATGCACTAGGGTCATAGTAAGGCCCTCTATTGTAGGGGTCATAAGGGTGATCTTGGTAGGGTGAGCCATGTTGGAGTGGTGGCTGTGCGGGGTGCACCTGAGGGTGAGGGAACATACGCTCTAGGAAAGCGAACTGTCGCTCCTGAGATTCCCGTGACAAATGTTCCTGCATCGTCAGAAGCTGAGTCATGAAGGTCTGATGCATTTCACGCTCCGCCTTTAAACATTTGTCTAGGTGAGCATCCTCTTGAGCTGCCATTACTGTGTCCATTTCTTTAATTTGCTGTACAACAGGGGTTCCCAACCACGGTCCGCAAAGCACACTAACAGTCCAGGTTTTAAGGATAGCCATACTTGAGCACAGGTGACTTAATTATTACCTTGGTTATTTTGATTTAACCATCTGTGCTCAAGCATGGATATCCCTAAAACCAGGACTGTTAGGGGCATATTCAATTGGGTGCGATGTTTAGCGACGTAAAAAACCTTGCGCCCTTCGCACCCAATTTTGGATTACCGCGGATATGGGCATTCCCGATACCCGCGGTATCCAATTTAAAAAAGTGGTAGCGGGGTTTTCAGTTCTGAAAACCCAGCGCCGCGCAAATTAAATAAAACAAAATTTGTGGCTCCCCTCTATCTTCTCACTGGAGAGGGGGCTGCTGGGAAGCTCCAGGGGCTGGTGGGAGGGGCAAGGGCTGCTGGGAGATGTAGTTCATCCTGCGCCCATTCCAGGGGGTCACACTGACACTGGGGGTCACACACACACACGCTCATACACACACACTACATTCTCACCGCTGCTGCTGGAGTCCGGGTCCCAACGCTGGATGCAGAAGAAAGCACTTCATAAGGTGAGTAATTACTGACTAATTAAGCTAATTGGAAACTTCCAAAAGTTTAATTAGTCATTAGGAGGGGTGCCGTTGGGGTCCCAGAGCAAGTCCCACTGATTTTTCCTAAAATTAGCCATTTTAGAAAAAAATCACGCTAGCTCTGGAGGTGCGAGTATAATAACCTCCGGGCGTGCAAAATAGTAAAAAAAACCACACCTAATTGAATAGCAAAAAACCTGCACCTGCAAGAAAAACCTCACAGGTTCGGGTTTTTTGCTTTTCTCGCACCCAATTGAATATGCCCCTTAGTGTGCCTTGAGGACCGAGGTTTGGAATCACTGCTGTACAAGTACGGAGGTCATAGCTTTGCCTGACTGTTCTGTTTTTGTCATCTTCTTCTTTGGCGGTACACTAAATACTGCAAAGGGGAGAAACAAAAAACATTAGAATCAGCATTGAGCGTATATAAACATAGCAGAGGTAATAATGTACATGAGTCTGTGGCCTTCTCCTAGCTACACTCTGTGACAGGTACTGTTTGCCTAAGGGCCGCAACTAGGAGTGTGTGAGCGGTGCGACAGCACGTAGAGCAGCACTCTGTGGGCAGCACCGCCGCTCACCCACGGCTCCCTCATCAGGCTAGCAGGGAGCCTAGAATGCCACCCTGCAGCCAGAATCTATTAAGCAGTGCCACCCGGAGAGGATGCTTCGGCATTGCTGTAATCACCGGCGATTGTGGCTTCCCCACGTGACGTCATGCTGAGGGGGCGTGGCATGCACCGGGAGCGCTAGTAAAGGTGCAGGTTTGACTTGGCTAATTTGTTAAAAATACTTTAACCGTTTTCATTTGTTCATTGTGCTGGTGTTTTTAAAATAAATGTTGTATGCTGTGTATGTTTTGAAAATTGTGGTACTTACAATTTGTGCGTAAAGCTGGGTTGTCGGTATTCTGGGTCGTCCCAGGGTCACCGCTGATTGTAAGGGTGGGGGATAAGGTGTCATCAAGGGTGGAGCTTTTCCTTATCGTTTGAGTCATTTGCGATTAGCAGGGTGAGGATGGGCAGCATTGGGCACTTGGCACAGTTGTTTGGGTGCTGCTCTGGCTGCTTTCTGCTTTTGAGACCTGTGAACTGCCACTGAGGGAGGATGACAAAGTGGCGTTGCCAAACACACTGTAGCAGAGGTCATAGTACGGCCACTTATTTCGTGCAGCCACGCTTTTACGACAGTTGTGGTTGAGAACTTTTAAAAATTGCTTTGCAGGGCTTTCAGCTTGTTCACTACCTGCTGTTGTGACCTCTTTATACCCCTCGAAGCTAGGATTTTAGAGATATTTTTATAGACAATAGCATCCTTAACCGTCTCCTTCACATACAGATATATATATCCTCCTCTCCCCTTATGGTGAGCAGCTCCCTGACCTCTTCATAAGACTAGGTGCACTTTCTGAAATATGGTGGCTCCCTGTCTCCTGCATATCCTCTCTGCTATGCTGCATGTAGGGTACCACAGAGCGTGGTTAGTGTTCTCAATATGCTGTTAAAACAGTAAAATACCCCTTGCTACTTTCTACAGTTATATGACAATAAGATGACAATTTATAGGTGTGAAATATATATATCTTATACATAGGCAACCAATTAGGAGTCAGGTAGTGCGATGCCAGAGTCTGTAAGGTTGGTGCACTTGCTGAAATATGGTGGTTCCTGCGTATTCTCTCTGCTATCCTGCATGTAGTCTCCATCTCCTGCATCCACTCTTTGGGGATTTGGAAGATGACATCTGTCAGCACCAAAGAAGCTCAAATCAGCGGCTTTTGCGATGATTGGATGTCCTTTCACCAGGGTCGTTCCCGTGTTCAACCCTGTTCACTACCTGGGTCGACCCGGCAATAACCCGGGTTATTTGGGTACTGTAAAAGGGGTATTAGAAAAGGGTCTTGTGTTAGTGGCTTGCTGTACACCCATTGCTCTGTGTAAATGTTGCCTGCAGCATCAAAAGTAGTAACGCTCAGTACATAGTGCACTATACAACACGGAGGCTCTGAGCACACACTTTGAATACTCTGTAAAAAAATTAGGAAAATGTAGATGGTTTCGGGAGTTATATAATAGGATCTGAGATTATGGACCCGGCGTGATTTTGTCACTAAATTTAAAGCAACAATCAGTTATAAGGATAGGTTTGCTTTATAATTGATTGCCGCTTTAAATTTAGCGGTGACTTCACTGAAATCATGTCAGTCCTGTGATCTTGGAACCTGTTACATAACTCCCTTTGTCTTCAATTTAAATAGACATTTATCAACACCTGTGTGTACAGGGCCTTGGCCTAATTAGAAATTTCCAATAGAAATAATAACCCTTTCCCCATTTATACCAACCATCATCACTAGGTTTTTCTCAGTTACTGCTTGCATGTGGACTTAAAGTAAATGATTTCTAAATGGTGATGTCATTATCTACCCATCTTAGAGGAAGGTGAATTTAAATCTTTACTAAATGTCAGAGGCGATTTGTTTATTAAAAAGTATTCATAAATTATTCCCTACAGTGCTATATTTCTGTATAAGCCATCCTCCATATTACTAGGGGTATAAATATGATGAGGTAGCTTTTGCAAGCTGCTCCTTCTCAGCAGGTTTGACATCAAAACGCGCTGGAATTTACAGTTAATATCAGCGCAGCTATAAGTTTTGAGCTCAAAGCAGGAATTTCATAAATATACCTGTAGGAATTTGGGAGTAAATATACTGTACTTCCTAGTCAGTGACTTGGATCAATAAAGTAGCTTTTTGGAAGTAATTTATTTGACTATATATCATTATTTTCCAATGTTCTTGATGTATACAGTATACTGTACTCCACATCCTCTAGTCTGCTAACGGAATATGCTGGCCCTAAAGACAGTTTAGTAATAGTTCTTATACCCATAGAACCTTTAGAACTACTGCACATAATGTTATTGGCTATAATATTAACCACTCCCCAAAACAGTTGTATATCTTTACTCTTCTACAGAAACCCTAGGTATGGATAATGTTTGAACAGTGGTTCTTAAGTGTTTTAATAGTAATTGTTATAATTGTAATTATTATAAACTAATAAGTACTTATGTGTGAATGTATAAGTGAAAAAGGGGGTAAATTTCCATTTTTTTTTAGCCTTTTAAATGTTATATTTGACTATTGTCTCCCAAATGTCACCGTGATTTATTTAATGTCACTACATGGGATTTCCTGGGAATTAGTCTAATATTTTACTGTGCTGTGGATGTCAGTGTTTGCTCTGCAAACATCTTACTGACCAAGCTCTGAAGTCTTATAGAAGAGCCTGTACAGATGGAGAGAGGACAATAGCTCATTTCAGTATTTATTTCCACTTACTAAATAGTCAACTCATTAGGTAGCAGTCCAATCGGATTATAAAGAAATGTAATAAAAGTGCTATATAATAGTTGTGGAGCATTAAAGAATATACACATGTAGGGTACCACAGAGCGCGGTTAGTGTTCTCAATATGCTGTTAAAACCGTAAAATACCCCTTGCTACTTTCTACAGTTATATGACAATAAGATGACAGTTTATAGGTGTGAAATATACAGTATATATCTTATACATAGGCAACCAATTAGGAGTCAGGTAGTGCGATGCCAGAGTCTGTAAGGTTGGTGCACTTGCTGAAATATGGTGGTTTCTGCGTGTCCTCTCTGCTATCCTGCATGTAGTCTCCATCTCCTGCATCCGCTCTGTGGGGAGTTGGAAGATGACATCTCCTGTCAGCGCCCAAGAAGCTCAAATCAGGGGCTTTTGCGATGATTGGATGTCCTTTCACCAGGGTCGTTCCCGTGTTCAACCCTGTTCACTACCTGGGTCGACCCGGCAATAACCCGGGTTATTTGGGTACTGTAAAAGGGGTATTAGAAAAGGGTCTTGTGTTAGTGGCTTGCTGTACACCCATTGCTCTGTGTAAATGTTGCCTGCAGCATCAAAAGTAGTAACGCTCAGTACATAGTGCACTATACAACACGGAGGCTCTGAGCACACACTTTGAATACTCTGTAAAAAAATTAGGAAAATGTAGATGGTTTTGGGAGTTATATAATAGGATCTGAGATTATGGACCCGGCGTGATTTTGTCACTAAATTTAAAGCAACAATCAGTTATAAGGATAGGTTTGCTTTATAATTGATTGCCGCTTTAAATTTAGCGGTGACTTCACTGAAATCATGTCAGTCCTGTGATCTTGGAACCTGTTACATAACTCCCTTTGTCTTCAATTTAAATAGACATTTATCAACACCTGTGTGTACAGGGCCTTGGCCTTATTAGAAATTTCCAATAAAAATAATAACCCTTTCCCTATTTATACCAACCATCATCACTAGGTTCTTCTCAGTTACTGCTTGCGTGTGGACTTAAAGTAAATGATTTCTAAATGGTGATGTCATTACCTACCCATCTTAGAGGAAGGTGAATTTAAATCTTTACTAAATGTCAGAGGCGATTTGTTTATTAAAAATTATTCATAAGGGGGAGTGTGGCTTGGTCAGCACTGTGAGCAGACATGCTGCTTTCCGCTCCTGACCTCCGGTGCCTTTTTGGGGGATATTATAGAGGCTTCCTGCCTCCAACTCACTCTCCCAGTGCTTGCTCCGTGCCCAGACACCTACCCGCTACGCTTGGGTTACCCGGGAGACAGGAGGCAGCTCCGTTAGCGGAGCTCTGGAAAGTCGGGCTTACGATTAGGCTGAAGCTGCGGGCTGGAGTGTGGATGCGGCTCCTTCTCTCCGCGCTGCACACGCATCGTCACCGGGACTCCGGACCATCTACATAAAGGATATAAATAAAGGATAATAATAATAATAATCTACATGACCGCCGGTTACAGTCTCCTGGACACCCGCTTTCAGCTGGACACCCGCTGCCACTGACGGGGTGGTCTACGGGTATGCTATAACCCCGCTATCGCGGAGCTCCCGTCCGCCATTTTGGATACATGCCTGTGTCACTAAGCTGCCGGGGCTCATTGCTGCCAGGGATTGCAGTGGGATTCTATAAGTTTTGGGCTAATACAAGTCCTGCTAAGTTTTGACTGCCCTGGGATCAGTGCTTTCACCCTCTGCAGACACACTGCCCTGCTGGCTGCCTTCTTTTTTATACATACATCTCTGCCTGTCTTCCTCTGGAGCCTGAATACACCATCATATAGCCCTCTATGGTATCGTGGAGATTTATATCATTATAAAATGGACCTATAGTGCTCAACTTGTCAGCTGCTTGTTGCTTGCGTTATAATGCCCTCTCACAGCATGTTTCCCTTTTAGGGATGGAGACACCCTCGCCCATGCAGTATTAAAGTGCATAAATGTTCATATCACATCACTACTGTCTTCTAAAGGTCACTTATGCATTTATTTGTATTACATCCTGTTCCGCAATGCCGCCTAAACACGGAGGGAAAGCTCAGCGTTTACCAGCAAATGTCCAGTTCCCTACTCCATCCTCCACTAAACAGAAATCATCAACTTCGTCATCACTGAAAAATGCACTGACCTCTGATGCACCATACTCCCATGGCTCCATGACCCCGGCTGATTTGGGACTAGATCTGGATCCAGTAGCTCCTCTCACTACACAATCTATGTTCCAGACGTTCGCAGCTTTTCGCACTGATATCCTCTCTGGGGTGGAATCCTCAGTTCAGTCGCTTAAAACGGAGCTTGTGGGATTAAGTGGTCGTACAGATCATTTGGAGGGAAAGATGGGCGAATTGGTTTCCTCACACAATGACCTTCTAACTGCTCATTCTGAGCTACAAGCAGAAGTATCATCTATTCGTGATAAAATGGCGGATATGAAAGACAGGTCGAGAAGGAATAATATTACAATTCGGGGTATCCCTGATTCAGTTGCTCCTACAGAATTACAAGAATATGTAACCAAATTATTCCAAAAACTCCTCCCCTCGGCTTCACCTCAAGACCTTCTCATCGACAGAGTTCATCGTCTGCCTAAGCCGAGAGTGGGGACTAACAGCTTCCCTAGAGATACCCTGTTGCGAATTGACTTTTATCATGTCAAAGAACTTATTCTGAGAGCTGCCAGGCAAACTGAAGGATCCAATACACTGGGAGGTCTTCAGATCTTCCCGGACTTCCCGACGCATACCTTGGCTAAGAGACGTTCGTTTCATTCCATCATTGCAGCGCTCCGTGAATACGATATTTCCTACCGCTGGGGTCAAGCTCCTAGTACAATATGAATCATCCTCATATGTTATCTCTACAGTTGAAGCTGGCATTAATTTAAACGCGGAATGGGATATCACCGTGTCCACAGCTACTTCTAGATCTTCTGATTGTGCTTCCCCTGATTGATCGTGTTTCCAAGAGATCATAATATACGTAGTTATTTCTCTCTTTCTTAGATGCTATTGATAATGAAGATCTTTGCAGATTCCAATTGTTTATGTGCGTGCCTTATAATTCTATAGTTCCTGAATTGTATTTCTGTTTTCCATCCCATGATTCAGTTGATATGTATGTATATTATATTTCTTTTATATAAGAATTTTCACTTTTGTTTTTTTTTATTATTATGTTCCACCTCATTCAGTGATTTACAGATCAGATTATAATGTTTAGGTGGAGGCTAGTATTATTATAATTCTTACAATCCCTATATAGTAAGTAGTGATTATCTATATTGCCTATATCTTCTAACTGGAATTACTATGTCAAGTATGTTTTACTATTTTTATAATTGACCAGCTTTGCTCTGATATTGTTAGATGACTGCATGGGTTGGTGGTTTTCATGCTGAGCCACCTCCCTGATGTTTTTTGTTTTGCCGTCATTTTTCCCTTGTAGCAAACATTCTAGCCCTGGTTATTGGGCTGATTTAGTTTATTTCTTTTTATTTCAATATATTGTAGTGTTGTTGTTTTTTTATTTTTTTCCTGTTTATTTTTAGGAATCCGTATGCACTGTTTTATATATGTTTGTTAGAGTTTTGGATCTATATAACACCAAATGATTAAAAAAAATTTTTGTTAAATACAAATGGGCTGAATTCCCCTAATAAATGGAGATTAGCACTGGCCACTTTTCATTGGGAAAAAGCAAAGGTGATAGCATTGCAGGAAACGCATTTTTCTTCATTAGCGCCTCCGGTGATCTGTGATTCTAGGTATCCAGAAGTATATTATGCCAATGGTCCCTTTAAATGCAATGGGGTAGCTATTCTATTTCATAGGTCAATAAATTTTGAACTCTCCTGCAAAACTGCAGATAGGGACGGCAGATTTGTAATCTTAGTGGGGAAATTAGATGATAGGGAAGTTACCTTGGTTTCCCTCTATGCTCCAAACTCGAGACGTTCCCTTTTTGAAAAGGTGTTAGAGTCCATCCATAAAGTCCAAAAAGGTCATCTGGTGATTATGGGTGACTTTAACTTGGTCCCTGATATTAAACTTGACAAATCATCTAATGTAGGAAATTTGAGCCAGGAATCA
Source organism: Taudactylus pleione (assembly GCA_031769625.1). Taxonomy (NCBI): domain Eukaryota; kingdom Metazoa; phylum Chordata; class Amphibia; order Anura; family Myobatrachidae; genus Taudactylus; species Taudactylus pleione. The sequence goes on from JAUIMM010000169.1 coordinate 11,593,099, forward strand.
GTTCCCTCCAATAGTTTCCGTAACCTAATGGCAGAGTACGATTTATACGATGTCTGGCAAGTTCAGTCTCCAACAGATAAAGATTACACCTATTTCTCCCACGTTCATAATTCCTACTCCCAAATAGATTTTATTTTATTAGATAAATGGATATTGCAGACTGCTCGCCAAGCTAAAATTGTCCCGATAGTATGGTCTGACCATGCAGCTGTAACCTGGTTTTGGGACTATAGTAACTCTAGATTCCCCCCTAGACCATGGAGATTCCCTGAGCATTTGTTGTCATCTCCTGAAGCAACGTCGTCTATTTCTGACGCTTTTTCCACCTATAAGGCTACCAATGCCCCAGAAGACACGTCTATCTCTATATATTGGTGCGCTCTTAAGGCAGTAGTGAGGGGAGTAGCCATTCAGACTGGCTCTAGGCTAAGACGGCAATATCTACAACAACAATCAGACCTAGAACAACGTCTTGCACAAATAGATTCCCTGAATCGTATTAGACCATCTCGTCTCCTTATTTTTTACTCAAATGAAAAGTGCTCTGTCTAAGCTACAGCAGAAGTTCTATACTTTGGGCAATAAGTGTGGTAAATTTCCAGCTTGAAAGCTCCAATTACGCCAAACAAGAAATAGAAATAAAACTATTATCACCCCAGATGGACAGAGGTTACTTAACCCTTCGTCCATATCAAACGCATTTGCTAGCTACTATGAGAAACTGTATAGTTTAGATAAAGATCCCACCACTCCTCAACCCACAGAGGATCTTATCACTTTGTTTTTGGACAAATTGCATTTGCCCAGATTGAAAGCTGATGAGTTGGAATCCCTCAATGCTCTGTAGACTGAGGAGGAGATTTTAGCTGTTATTAAAATACTTCCTTCGGGGAAAGCTCCTGGACCGGATGGCTTCACCAATTCCTTCTATAAACACTTTTCAACTGAAATTGCCCCAGCTCTTACTATGCTCTATAATTCAGCTACTAAGTATGGTTCTCTCCCTGTTGAAATCTTGGAGGCCCAGTTAATCACTATTCCCAAACATGGGAAAGATTCTTTATGTCAGAGTTATAGACCTATTGCTCTCTTTAATTGTGATGTGAAGATATTTTCTAAATTAATAGCTAACCAGCTCTCTCCCTTAGTTCGCCAACTTATCCACCCTGATCAGGTGGGTTCTGTCCGGGGTCGTCAAGCCTCGGACAACACCCATAGAGTTTTCGACTTAGCTGAACTTCTGGTCAAAAAGAAACAGCAAGCTCTTTTGCTTTCTTTAGACGCTGAAAAGGCTTTGACCATCTTCATTGGAAATTGCTTACTGCCACTCTGACAAAATTTGTCTTTCAGGGACAGTTACTTTCTTCCATTGATGCTCTATATAGTAACTAAAGTATTGAGCAATGTTTTCTATCTTCTTCATTTGGTATCTCAAATGGCACAAGACAGGGATGCCCCCTCTCGCCTTTGATGTATGTTTTAGCTATCGAACCCTTTGCAGCTACCATTCGGCAATTATCACTTTTCCCAGGTATCACTGTAGCCTCCTCTTCACACAAATGATGTCTATTTGCCGATGACATTTTATTATTTGACTAAACCGGAGACATCGCTGCCTGCCCTGCACGAAGTTATAGATAATTATAGTAATGCTTCATTTTATAAATTAAATACTACCAAGACAGCGGCGCTACCCTTCAATATTCCCCAGAATACATTGTCCCGACTCCAAAGTATTTATAAGTATCAGTGGAAGAAAGATTCTCTTTTATATCTGGGCATACATATCCCAAATAATGTTTTCACTTTTCCAGAGATCAACTTTTCTCCTATTATCTCCCATGTGGCTGATCTCTTAAAAAGTTGGGTGGGCTTTGAGGTCTCCTGGTTGGGTAGACTGGCAGCATTTAAGATGATGATACTACCCAAATTAATGTATCTGTTCTGCACAATACCTTATTTAGTCCCTCAGCGGTATATTAGACAAATCCATAAATTACTTTTTTTAACTAAATTTGGAATGGTAAAACCCCACGAGTTTAACACGTCCTAGGCACCTAGGTGGTCTCAATGTACCTGACCTTTTGGCATACCAACATGCATACTTGGTGGCTCAGATCAGTGACTGGACTCTACCTCTTAACTCGAAACCATGGGTCGAATTGGAAAGAACTCTATTTCCTCACTTCCCTCTCACAGAACTGATCTGGACCTCTAAACAACTTCGCCCAATATCATTAGAGGCCCCTAGAGCAATATTAGATTCCCTTACGGCTTGGGACACTACTATAAGTACTTCACGTTGCACGATCTTACCCACTCGTAATCTCTCTTTATTAGCTCTATCTGGTTTAATCCCAGATTTACGTATCTCACTATGGCGCTCTTGTGGTATAGTTACAATTGCTGATGTACTCAGCAATAACTCTATGTTCCCATTCTCATATCTGCAAACGCAATATAAATTACCCTCAGGAGAATATTTTACATATTTACATATAAGCCATTGTATCTCTGCTCTGTTTCGAGTTACAGGCTCCTTAGCTCCGCCTCCTACCGCTGTTCTAGCTAAAATGTCAACTGGTAACTCTCGGGGAGCTATTAAGTTCTGGAATTCCCTATATCTGGAAGATGCGTCGATAACTAAATCTGCTGCACAACTACAGTGGAAAATGGATTTGCAGATAACATTTTCCCTCCAGCAATGGGAAGAGATTTACTTAACGGCTCATCGCTTCTCTAAATGCTCCAACCATGTGGAGATGCAATTTAAATTGCTACATAGGTTATATTTTACTCCAACCAAGCTACATAAGATATGGTCCTCGCAGTCGAAATTTTGTTGGCGGAGATGTTCGGAGCCAGGTGATATCTTCCACATATATTGTGGTTGCCCTAACATTCGCAATCTTTGGCATGAGATATTTGAGTTGGCCTATAAAGTTCTCAGTATTCGTTTTCAAGAGTCACCTTCTATTGCTCTTTTTCACATATATCCCTCAGAGTTGTCTAAGTCGGATAGCTATGTTTTAGGCCATATTTTTTAGGCCCTTCTATACATAAAATTGTATGTAAAGTTCAGTATGCTTTCCAAATGGAAATGTTGGGTATTCCCTATTCCTCTGTGGCCTCTTCCCCATTGGTTAGGTGGTTCAAATGGCATGAATTTGTCACAGATGGAGAGGGTGCCACTTTGCTTCTTGATTCGCCCTGATTCCAAGTGGTCTGTTCCATATACGGGGTAATTGCTGGTACTATTAAAGGTATTTCATATTTGATATTTGATGTTTTATATGTGTATGTGTAATCGCTATATATTTTCCTAATGTTTTAATTTTGTGCTAACAATGTATGGACAGTGTTGTCTGATTCCTTCCCTCTCTTCTTCATGTTTTCCTTTATCTGTAATTTTTATGTTCACTGTTTATTTTGTTATTGGAAAAATCTTTAATAAGTTATTGATGATGAAAAAAAGTATTCATAAGTTATTCCCTACAGTGCTATATTTCTGTATAAGCCATCCCCCATATTACTAGGGGTATAAATACGATGAGGTGGCTTTTGCAAGCTGCTTCTTCTCAGCAGGTTTGACATCAAAACGCGCTGGATTTTGCAGTTAATATCAGTGCAGCTTTAAATTTTGAGGTCAAAGCAGGAATTTCATAAATATAGGAATTTGGGGGTAAATATACTTCCTAGTCAGTGACTTGGATCAATAAAGTAGCTTTTTAGAAGTAATTTATTGGACTATATATCATTATTTTCCAATGTTCTTGATTTATACAGTACACTGTACTCAGGGCCGGCCCCCAAATAACATCATTATTTGGCAGTGCCAGCCCTATTCCAGGCACTGAATGGATGCCACGTGCATGAGCGCGGCATCCATTCCTCTTCCCCGGGGCTGGCACCGCCACACGGCTGTGGCGGTGGAGATGCCCGACCACCCGCTGGACACTGCCCCGCAGGTGGGACAGTGGGGCAGTGCCCGAAAACGGGATTGTCCCGCTGAAATCGGGAATGGGTGGGAGGGGTGCGCCCTCTATGGGATGACCGCACTGGTCAAACATGCCTCGAACCGGCCCTGACTACTCCACATCCTCTAGTCTGCTAACGGACTATGCTTGCCCTAAAGATAGTTTAGTAATAGTTCTTATACCCATAGAACCTTAAGAACTACTGCACATAATGTTATTGGCTATAATCTTAACCAATCCCCAAAACAGTTGTATATCTTTACTCTTCTACAGAAACCCTAGGTACGGATAATGTTTGAAGAGTGGTTCTTAAGTGTTTTAATAGTAATTGTTTAATTGTAATTATTATAAACTAATACGTACTTATGTGTGAATGTGTAAGTGAAAAAGGAGGTAAATTTCCATTTTTTTTTCAGCCTTTTAAATGTTATATTTGACTATTGTCTCCTAAATGTCACTGTGATTTATTTAATGTCACTACATGGGATTTCCTGGGAATTAGTCTAATATATTACTGTGCTGTGGTTGTCAGTGTTTGCTCTGCAAACATCTTACTGACCAAGCTCTGAAGTCTTATAGAAGAGCCTGTACAGATGGAGAGAGGACAATAGCTCATTTCAGTATTTATTTCCACTTACTAAATAGTCAACTCATTAGGTAGCAGTCCAATCGGATTATAAAGAAATGTAATAAAAGTGCTATATAATATTTGTGGAGCATTAAAGAATATACACATGTAGGGTACCACAGAGCGCGGTTAGTGTTCTCAATATGCTGTTAAAACCATAAAATACCCCTAGTTTCTACAGTTATCTGACAATAAGATAACAGTTTATGGGTGTGAAATATATATACAGTATCTTATACATAGGCAACCAACTAGGAGTCAGGTAGTGCGATGCTAGAATCTGTAAGGTTGGTGCAGAAGTAGCTAAAACATACAGCATAATGTTAATTAGGAAAATATACTTATATAACTCTGCATTTACATGTATCCAGGAATGTAACTATTTTGTAGAGTATTAGGGGTGATAGGTGATATAGATGTGATCCACCCACTGGGTTTAAATGAGAATCTCACACTTTCCTGCTTTTGAATGATATAGGACTATTGATGGCTTCATCTAAGTTATTAATTTTAGGTTTGTAATGTGTGTATATTAATGTAATTCTCCTTATGATTTTTCCTCTGCATTGTGGTTGCAATATACGTTTGCAATTTTACAAGATTCTTTTGTTTAGAAATAGCTGCAGTATGCTCTGACCTTATGCAGCATGTATTTGCCATTTCATTTTATGATCTTCTATATTTATTTACAGTTCTGTTCTGTTTATACATCTCTATGGTGACTGTATTTCACACGTCAGATGCAAGGTTGTGTCCACTGCGCGATGATGTCATTGGCCTGAGACCCTGGGTGGGTGCTCGGTCTCGGTAGAGTGGCTCTCACATGGTGGTATTCATGTTATATAAGGTAAGAATGATTGTTTTATTCATATATTGTCCTGAAGATAGTGTGTTTAATACATTGAGAAAAGGAGTTGGTGTTTCGTCTTTTTTTTGGGGGGGGGAGAGGAGAGAGAGAGAATTATTTTGGTAACTTGTTAATTGTGGTTGGGATGGATGTTTTTTTTTTTAGCATTTTGGCTTTTAGGACAGTAGGTGTAACCTCCCATGAGACTTACATCCTATGGACTTATATTATACATAACACAAATTGACGGGGTATGAGAAAAAGAAAGTAAAGGGATACAAGCACTAAAAAAATATCAAGAACCACTGATCTAATAGTTTACATACACACAATAAATTTAAGATTATGAAGTCTGATCTCTCTATTAATACTTACACGAGGACATACTGTATTTCCTCTTTTCCTGTGCATATTAATCTTACTTTACAAACTGAATTTGTTACTTTCGCATTTACTAATTACACTGGTCCCTTATTCAGAGGTTCCCAGTCTCTGCCATTACAGTCCAGGTTTTAAGACTATTCATGCTTGAGTACAGGTGACTTAATTATTACTTCAATTTGATTTATCTATCTGTACTCAAGCATGGATATTATTAAAACCTGGACTGTAATGGCAGAGTTGGGAAACTCTGCCCTAATTTGTAAAATAGGTAAGAAGTAATTGATGGTGCCAAGGTGGTTAGAATTATGAAATTTAAATAAAATTCTTCAGATATTTATTAAAAAACGTGATGCCAGTATGCATTTTCATAGTAATTCTCCCAGCAACCAGTCACATTTACCAGAGCCAGATGGCCAATCCGGCCTGCAGATGTGGGCTTTGGGGCATTGTACAAAGGTGTTGCAGTAAATAGTGCTGGAAATTTGGTGTCTTTTGATCCGGGATGTGCGGAAAAAGGTAGACAGGGAAGGCAGTGCCTAACCAGTCATACACTTTTTACTCCAGTTTTGAATATAAAAATTATTTATATAGTACAAACAAGATATTTATTATATTTTTCTTATAATTTTTATTGTCAAAACTCTGGAGTATACCCAAGTATGACAGGAAAGGCTGTCTCACCTCACCGCACATCACTGGTAAAGTGAGATTCTAAAATGAGAGCAATGTCTGATCCAATAAACAAAAAAAAAATGATCAGTACTGGTTTTGTGGGAATATTAGGTTGGAATATGACTTAACATTGGCCTTTGGGTAAGGTCATCTTCCAAACGCTTTAAGAGATCTGCGTGAGAAAGTGATCAAACCAAATGAACTTTGAGATCTCGCCTGACTTGGCCACATTTTACATTAATTCTGTTGGTTGGGCATCAGGTGGCAGGATCAGCCCATGTATCCCCACCTCAAGAGTGCACTGGTGGTTGAACAAAAGAGTGGAGACATGGACAAGTTTCCCATGGCTACCAATCAATTTCTAGCATTTATCAAGTACATTCCATTAAAATGGTAGGCCCTCTGTGGTCGGCCTCCCTCGTTATTACATTTCACTCCCGTATCTCAGACTTCTCCCGTGCTGCCCCCCCACCCCCCCCACCACTGGAAATATCTCCCTTGTTCCATCAGACTTTGCCCCAGCCTGCATAGGTTCAAACTGGAGCTGAAAACCCACCTGTTCAGAAAAGCGCACCAGTCCACAACATGACCATGTCACCACATAGCCGCCTTCACCTTCTTGCTTCCCCCATTTCCAACACTCCAGCTTCCTGCCTCCAGTACCCCTTGCACTAGCTCACTCCTCGTGTTCATCCGCTAGTCTCCCCTTCCCTCTAGATTGTAAGCTCCAAGTAGCAGGGTCCTCCTCCCTCATGTTCTCTCTGCCTACTTCTCTTGCTCACCAGCAACACACTACACCTCCTCCTTAGGCCTCTGCTCCCGCTCGCCACTCCTCTTTCAGTGGCTCTAAACCGAGTAGTAGCACCTACACTAGTGGATACAGGTTTCACCCATCGCTTAATATTGCCCTTGCACATTCCTTCCGTAGCTGCACTGTGTATTGAGAATAGTATAATTGTTACCTATTTACAATAGGGGTATTGTACTGTTTTACCATGTGCTTTCTGGTTCATCTACCTCATGTACGGCAATGCGGAGCTCTTGGGATACCCTATAATTAAAATGTAATAGGTAAATGCTGATTGGTTGCTATCGACAATTTCTCCACTCTAGAGTGCTTGATACATCTCCCCCTTAGAGCCTATAGCCTGGAAGAAAAACGCTGACTAATGCTGACGTTACTCAGATTAGGAGGAATCCACCTAACTAGTCACATGCAGGGAAAGTACTGTAAAGTACTGACCCGGTCTGATTAACATGTTGCACCTCCTCGGTCCCACAGTCCTTCAGTTAGTGCACAGGCCCAGAGCCACAAGTATATTTCATGGTGTTGTAGAGATAGACAATATGTCCAGATTCCTTCCACTGACTCACTAGCGGATGCAAATCATCCTTGGTCAATGCATGGGCCACGTTAGGACTAGACTGGTAGAAGACAAACAAAAAACACTTTTTTTTTTTTTTTTTTTTTTAAAGATGCTGTTTTTAGTATTATGTACATGCATGTCTGAATGATTAATAAAAGAAAGTAAAACATTTCATGCAAATTGTATTAACAATCACAAACAACTATTTTTAAACAAATATTTTTTTTTAGTACTTGAATAGATCTCTATTTACTGCAGCGTTGTTTTCGGCTTGTATATACTAAAGCACTGCACCCATTTCAAGTCGTGTAAAATGTACTTCATGTCAAGCACGGTGCTTCAAACACATTATACTAAAGTAAAATGAATGTTTAAAGTGCATTATCATGAAGGAACACTTTTCTTCCTTTAAAAACCACTAATTACTATGTCTATATACCTTTTAGCCCATTTGAAAAGCGCACATCATTTTTCTTTAACCTGATCAAACAGCATTTGCAGAAAAGTACACGACATCTTATGATAGTAAGACGCCATGCAAAGCATGCCTAGTGACTGAGCAAACAGACAGGTCCCTGTGGCAGTGAGATGTAAGTAAGCAATGCAGAAGGAATCGTAGTTCATACAATGCCAATAAAAGGTGTGTAATTGTATAAAGGGCAGACAAGAGTCTTTTTCAGCAATCCTTAAGTCTTACAGAGTCACACTGATAATTACTTTATACTACACATTGTGATACAATTAGCTTTGTAGTGATTTAATGTGCCACTCGTATACAAACACAGATTTGCTGCTGGTAGCAGATAATATGCAGCAACTTGTCCAAGGTGATAAGGGCCTAGTGATACGACGTCAATACTTTTAGCGGACACCTCTGTAAGGTGCTAGAGTACATTTACCTCATACACTTCCATTTCTGATATGACTCACTCGTGTTTGTCTATGAGTATACGGCAGGGAGATGATGCTTATGACACTGTAGACCTCTACAGCCCTTGCCCTCATACTGTAGCCTTTATTCATCTAGGGCACATGATCTCATACTAAATGATTTGTGACAATTTTGCTTTAATTAAGAGAGATCTCTGTGTACACTGAACTAAACCATTAAAACAAGCACAATCCTAATCAGCACATTGCTTTGTGAAATATTTCTATTTTGATGCTCATGAATCCTAGAAAGCAGATTGCCCTCAACAGTCAGAGATGCAGTAGCACTTACAGGAAACATAGCTAGTGCTAGTGCCAGTGTCTTGTGCACATAGTCCCATCTGCTGTGCTGGACGATGTCATTCTGCTAAATGCAGCAAGAACCGACACATTGCGCTGTTATACACAGCATCGTGCAGTATGTACGGACGGTGCAATTGTATTGTTCCATCACACCGTTCTGTCAGCTGGGTATACCAGCGCATAGTGTATACAGCTTTAGAAACATTTCATTTCATTTAAAATATGAAGATAATATTTTACAAAGATTTCATAAGTGGATTCATTTGAGATGCACAGAAACCACTAAATACAGTAAAATGGTAATAAAGTCACTTGAAAATGTTCATCATTTAGCCAAGCAGAATATAAATATGTATACTTGTCTGTGTGTGGAAAATGGTAAAATACTGTATATTATACAATCCTTAAAATAATGGATTCATTATATATTGATGCAGATTTTGTTGTAACAAAAATAGGTATTACTAGTGCTTATTTTAGGTGAAACCATCATTTCACATAATAGTTGCCCATTTATTACTAATTTACACATAAGCCCATTTGCATTACTTAGGGACTTCGACAAATTCCTTTAGACAACGTAAGCTAGTTTTACCTAAAAAACATCAGACTGATTTTAATGAAAGGCTTTCACACCTCCTTGTAATTATCACCACTATAAAACACAGGGCACCTCTTTGTTTTCAGTCATTTAACTGTCAATTAAGACATTCTCTTTGTTCTACATTTAATTTACAATTTGGGTATTAAAATTTTTTGTGCACAAAGACAAAGGACTTTGGCTCTATACATGCCTGTTACAGTGTAGGGCACATACAGTACTGTACAAAAGTTTTAGGGAGGTGTGGGAAAAATGCTGCAAAATAGTAAGAATGCTTTCAAAAATAGATGTGATTATAGTTTAATGTTATCAATTAACAACTTGCAAAGTGAATGAACAGAAGAGAAATCTAAAATCAAAATTTGGTGTGACCACCATTTGCCTTGAAAACAGCATCATTTCTTCTACATGTACACTTGCACGCTGTTTTTGAAGGAACTCGGCAGGGAGATTGTTCCAAACATCTTGGAGAACTAACCACAGATCTTCTTTGGATGTAGGCTTGTTCAAATCCTTCTGTCTCTTCATGTAATCCCAGACAGACTCGATGATGCTAAAATCAGGGCTCTGTGGGGGCCATATCACTTCCAGGACTCCTATTCTTCTTTATGCTGAAGATAGTTCTTAATGACATTGGCTGTATGTTTGGGGTCGATACCCTGCTGCAGAATTAATTTGGAGCCAATCAGACGCCTCCTTGATGGTATTGCATGAAGGATAAATACCTGCTGTATTTCTCAGCATTGGGGACACCATTAATCCTGACCAAATCCCCAACTCCATTTGCTTAAATGCAGCCCCAAACTTGCAAGGAACCTCCAACATGCTTCACTGTTGCCTGCAGACACTCATTATTGTACCTCTCTCCAGCCCTTCAGTGAACAAACTGCCTTCGGTTACAGTCAAACATTTAAAATTTTGACTAATGAGTCCAGAGCACCTGCTGCCATTTTTCTTCACCCCAGTTCCTATGCTTTCGTGCATAGTTGAGTCTCTTGGCCTTGTTTCCAAGTCAAAGGTATGGCTTTTTGGCTACAATTTTTCCATGAAGACTACTTCTAGCCAGACTTCTCAGACCATTAGATGGGTGTACCTGGATTCCACTGGTTTCTGCCAGTTTTGAGCTAATGGCACTGCTGGACATCTTCCGATTTCAAAGGGAAGCATGATGTGTCTTTCATCTGATGCACTTCCTTGGCCGACCACTGTGTCTATGGGTCCTCAACATTACCCATTTCATCGGGCTTCTTCAAAAGAGCTTGAACGGCACATCTTGAAACCCCAGTCTGCTTTGAAATATTTGCCTGGGAGAGACCTTGCTGATGCAGTATATATACCTTCTGTCTTGTTGCTGTGCTCAGACTTGCCATGGTGTATGACCTGTGGCATGAAATGGTCATCCACAACCTCACCTTTGTAGCAGAGTTAGGCTGTTCCTCACCCAGTTTTAAGCCTCCTACACAGCTGTTTCTGTTTCAGTTAATGACTGGTGTTTCAACCAACATATGAAAATGATGATCATTATCACCTGTTTGGAATGATTGGTTAATCATACACCTGACTATAATCCTACAAAATCCCTAACTTTGTGCAAATTTACCTAGAAGAACTGATGCTGTTTTGAAGGCAAAGGGTGGTCACACTAAATAGTGATTTGATTTAGATTTCTCTTCTGTTCATTCACTTGGCAATTTATTATCATCAATTATTATAACTTCAATTTTTGAAAGTATTCTTTGCAGCATTTTTCCACACCTTTCTAAAACTTTTGCGCAATACTGTACATTATTTTCATAAGGATCCACAATCCCTATTTGATAATGATATAGCAGATACGAGCCATCCTCAGATGATTAAATCAAATAGTGTCATCATTTTTGTTTCAGCCTAGCAGCAGAAATCAATAATTAAAATACAATGCAGCAAATACCTTTAATAATTATACAAAGTTCACACCAAAAGGTTGATAATCTATTACAAGAAGTGATACCAAAGTATAGAAAACAGAATGCAATCAGAAAATATCACATACATGATGTAACTCGATGCCAACAGCCAGATATATTAATACATTGTAACATAAATTGACAAATGATACAGAAATCAAACCATATATTTATTGAGTAAATACTGTAAATAAAGACAATATTCTTTGAGATACTTGAAAGTAAAATTAACACAAAGGAAAGCAGTTTATCCATATGAGGAACCTTGGGAACATTAATAGAAAAATAAAATGGGGGGGGGGGGGGGGTGACAACAAAAACAACAGACCAAAGACAAAAAATACAATAAAAACAATCCACATTGCCTGACACTATAGTTTAATCTAGACATCATTGAATAACTATCAGCTGGTACAATGTGACTGACCAGCTTCTTATGGTATTTCAGCAAATAACTTGGGTTTGTGCCATACAGTACCTGTGTCCTTCAATACCGTGCTATGCTGAAACAGGAAATTTAAAAGTCCATTTAAAAGCAGCCTGGTCAAATCGTATAAAAGGCACATCATTGTGAGTTAAGGCCAGTATGGTTACATCTGAAAAACCAACCCCATGATTCAAACATTCTCAGAGACTGCAGCAGATTCACATAGATGGTTCTTCAAGACAGGAGAACTGGTGACATATCAGTGCCACTCTATAGAGTGATACAGGAGTGCAATTTGGAGCCATAAGGCACAGGGGTCTCTTTACTACAAGACTCCAAGTAAAGATAATGAAAGTGATCTGGAGCAATGACATTATTACTATTTCCTCATGGTAAATGTTATGTTTTAGCAGCCTGTACTTAAATCAACAGGACCTTTTCTACCGAATCATTTCACATACATTATAACATAAGTAGCAGAAATAAAATGAAAGTAAAATCGGAGGGTCTATATGGCAGCTTATACTGTCCATGAGTAAGAAGCTTTTGTTACATAAAAGCACTGAAATTTGAAAAACTACAATTGTGCATTGGAAAATATATTGATTATTCTGTATATTCGTCCACGAGAAGGACAAACACATAACGAAAGCAAAAAGGGAAATCAGAAAAAGCTATTTCTATTGGTTGGAACTTTTATAAAAGCCTTTGACAACCTTAGTGGTCTATAAAACAGCAATTCCCACACATGTACATCAGCCATAACAATACATTCTGGGCATTTTAGTAGACAGATTGACAGCACTAAATTATATAAGACTGACAGCTATAAAAGGGAGGGGGGGGGGGCGCCTGGGGGAGGTGGGGGGCATGGAGAGAAAAGGAAAAAACATTTAAAAAAAAGAAGAAGAGAGATTTGTGTAACAAAACAAAAGTCCCATTAAATCACTATCATGTTACTTGTGATTTGATTGAGTAGTGAAATTAGTTAATCAAGTTGAGCATCCTTCTCATATAATATTTCTAACAGATATTGATGGGACAAAATAGATAAAATCATGGAGATGAAATTAAGTTTGCAAAGCAAGCTGTTCTCATCAATGCCGTTGTCTGGCCCTCTACTAATGAACAAAGGAAATGGTCAGGTTTACAAGGATCTGCTGCATAAGAAATGCCAGTGAACAGTCTAAGCAGCACAAACTATGATATTCTATAAAGACTTTATATTTACATGGTAAACATCAGCATTTCTTTTTAACATACAACTTTTATATTAAAGTGACTCTTTTGAGGTCTAGTAAATTTAAATATAAAATCATCTGTTACTAGCAGAAACCCTGAAAAACACCCTTTGGAATTGCTACATTTGGTCACTGATTAGATCAGGAATTATGCCAATGATTTATTTTTGTTTTCAGTGCAAAAGTACATCTCTTTATCAATCTAGACGAAACAGACTGCCATCTCCATACAGACAAAAGGAGTGTCCTCTAATAAAGTTACAGAAATTACAATTATATAATATCTTCTTTCATTAACTTCATTGTTAGAGTATTAAAAATTATGAAAATGAAAGTGGATTGTGTATAAATCATTAAGAGAACTGCTTAATCCCAGTCCCTGTCATCAAATTAATTGCATGGGTCCTGATCCGAGATTGCATCTTGGTTTGCGGTCCTATTACTGCTCCTCCAGCCAGGACGGAGCATCCACTCCTGGGGTTTTCAATTTCACATGGAATTGTTTCAACGTTTGTTCAAGCTGCTTCTGGTTCCCGGCAAAGTAGGCAGCAATTGCATTGTGGAACAGGACAAGTTGATTGTGGAGAACTTTTACCTGGGAATGAAGAGGGAAAATATGTACAATTCAATAGACATATTATAGCCATTACAGTGTTATCCTGAATTCCAAGTTATATTTTGCCTGGCTTGACTAAATGACAGTAGCAAGCAAGCTGCCCTCATTCAGGCATGCTTGCTGTAAACTCATATATTTATATTAATCTATACCATGTTTTTGATCCACAGTTCCCAATCCAGTTTTAAAGTTGCCATGCTGTATGGAAAATAGGTAGCACCAAGACCTAAATCATTCAACACAAATAACACGCCATCTTTTATTTCTAGGACTTGTACAGAAATACACTTTAATACGGTTTCATTTATAACCTTTATCAGATAAGAAAAGTACTTTCACACCGTTATGAAAAATACATATTTTCAAAGGTATATTTTAAATTATTCAAACAATGCTACTACCAATGATACGCAATACAGTTTAGAATGTAAGCTCTCACAAGCAGGGCCCTCTTCCCACATGTGCTTCTCCTACCCTTACTTATACTATCCCCTACTGCTAAGTCCCCACAACTGCACCTAACACTTGGTTGTTGACGCCCTGCTGCTGTTTTAAGTGTTACGATTTCTAATGCAGCAAAGCATATAAACCATGTCCTTGTCCTGCATTGTTTGGTACTGTTAATAGCTGTTTTCTTGTGTGACCATTTGCTTATGTACATTGTAAGACGCTGCGGAACCCTTGTGGCTCCATGTAAATAAAAGATAATAATACCAACACAGAATTCAAAGGTTGCGAATGTCAACAGAGGCCTGGCCACTGTCCGAATGCCTTGTGACAACTGCAGGCTACATGTGGGTGGAGCACTCCACATAATAATACAATGTAAAAGTTCCATTATATTTAATTTTGTACATTTTAAAACCTGTTAAGAAGTTAAGAACCCTTCAAAAATGAATGCAATGTCAAGTATTTCTTTTTCCATGCATTGCAATGAAGACAACACTGGAGAGGTAATGTGTGTTTCTGTGCTAATGTGTTTGCATATATGGAAAAAAAAGCCAATAGGCCTGAAAAGATTGATGCTGTAGTGTGTGTATATTCCTGGAGTGCAATCTGGACATATAGGTAGTGTGTGCAGTATTCCGAATGGAGCACTTTGTAACCTACAGTAGCTTTATGAAGAACCATAGGCAATACACATTACAAACCATCCTAGTGTGGAACACAAGGTTCAGGCTACTTAGCTACCACAAACAAAACTATAAAAATATAGCAATATGGAGTGTGTGCATGTATGTATATTTGTAATTCTATACTTCAAAAAGGATTACATACTATGACTGCAGACAAATAAGGGCTGAAAAACCCTGTGCATTGAAATGCATGGTAGGGTCAGTATTATCCTGCTGCAGTAATGTTAGGGGGGGTCCTCTCTAGCATACTAAGTTTAGATATCAGAGTGAACAGATATTGCTCTGGAGTATACAAACGGGACCGACATTTTCTTAAAATGTGTCACAGCGTCACTACATCACACCTGCAAAGCTTATATAAATTAGATAAAAGAAAAACCTGTGGCACCACACATGCATAGCAAGCATCTATCTGGCTCTTGAGGTGGGGTACCTTGAAGTTCCAAAATGGTGGCAGTGAAAACAAGTAACAAAACAAATGAACAAGAAACTTCTGTGTTTATTTTTAGTAAACAGGAAAAGAAACATGCACATGAGACTGAGACAGTCGAGACGTCCTGCTTTCCACAAGGTTCAAGACTCCGCAAGAAGGGGACAAGAAGACAATGAAGTCATCAGCAAGAATCCCATTGCCTGCTAAGGTCTAAGTAAGGGATTTTCCGCAAAATACCAGATCAAGAATTTCACTGCATGTTAGACTTCTCTACCTAACATGGAGATATGTATTTGACATGCAGCAGAACTATCTATATATACATAGGAACTGAGTGATAACTTGACCAGGTTAGAAATGAGAGTAAAGGGCTAGGAAGATTACTAAAGAGATGTGTATGTACTTCATTAGAGATACTGAAAAGTGTGACAAAACTGGTGTACCAAAATAAAATCTATGTTTTTACAAGGCTGGGAGCAACCAACCCCTATCAGAGGTCTGGTCACCTTAACTAAATGAGTAGTGACACTGTGCCAAAAAATGAACGCAAGAGACTACAATTTAGACCAAGTTTATGGTACATGTTGTCAAATTAGACAATGACTACATATGTCAGAAAACACTTTACAGAGGGCAATAATCAGCATATTACTTCAGCCATGGAAAACTGAATCCCTAAACATAAAGGAAAATGTCTGCAATCGTTGGACGTTCCTACAGAAATAAATTTTCTTTCCTTGTGCCAAGTGTGCTACCAGATGTGCCATTCACCATTAAGTCCAGACAGATGGCAAAATGCGTTTAAAACACTTCCTATATCTCAAAGATGTTGCCTATTTCCCTAGATTTTGCCTATTTACATATACACATGATTTAAAAAAATATATATTTTTCATGATAATGACAGAATAGTTAGTTGAATAGGAAGATTAGGAGAGAGTTGATACTGATGAACCGCTTGCTCCGCTTTGCCATCAACAGCTATTTGCAGGATATATAGAAATGAAACAATGCAATCAGCAATTAACAGCCAAGTAATATCCTTTATTCTAGCTTGACTAGGTGGAGCACAATGTGTTGCTAGCACACACATACAATGTCTCTTGCTACAGATAAGCGTATTAGTACGTTATGATATCTAGACAATGACCAATTGTTTAATAGTGACCTGTATCTATATATTTTTTTTAAGATGTACTAAACTGCATAAGTGCATTACAATGGAATTATTATATTTTAGGCAGAAATACTAATATGTACTTGCCACTAGGTGAATGGGATAATTATGAAATAGTACTGCTGATGTCATCTTTCTAAAATGCTTTCTAAAGTTCAGGTGTTCAAAACACTGTAGATGAAGTTGTGCACATAAGCACAGGCTGCTGCTTTCTCTTTGTATGCTGCTAAAAAGGCATTTAGAAAAATATCAGCAGAAACAAAAATAAATAATGAGGTGCCTGCAGATAATTTATACAAATAAAGCAGCATAATCCAGTCCTGAATTAAACTATTTAAAGTTGTAATATACAGGGGGGCCCCTGTCAGAGGCTAATGCTCACCGTGCTATCCATGTATAAGAGCATAATCATCAGTGGTATTCCAAGTGAGAAGCAACCCCATTACACACAATTCCCATTACATATAATTCTTGAATTCCTTAGAGTGATGAAGAACCGCAGTCAGCATGTAAGTGTTAAAAGGACAGATGTTTCTAGTACAATCCATACCTGGCAAGATGTCTAGGTTAGTCAATTTCTTCAGAAAAATCAGACATGTGGTCGGTGAAATGCGTTAAGTTCTTTTGCAATTCGTGTCTTCTCAGAAGATATATCACATATGATAACTTTGCTGTTGCCAACTTACAAATTCCTATTGTTTACGCTAGGACACGGATTGGTCAGCTGGAGCAGCGTACTCCGAGCAGGACTCAATCATCTGTTCTTTTACCACTTTCCTGCTAATTCCAGTTCTTCTTTACGCTATGGAACCTGCAGGCATTCTACATATGGATTGTGTGTAACGGCGTTGCTTCTTAGTTGGAATACCACTGATGATTTTGCTCTTGAATTTGACCTTATATGCGTACAGTATGGCACATTAAGCATTAGCCTGTGACAGGGGACCCTGTATGTTAGAACTTTTAATGGTTTAATTCAGGACTGGATTATGTTGCTTTATTTGTGTAATATAAAACTATGAATACCTGTCAAAATACACTAATGTGAATTTTTGACTCCCGGAGGTTGTTTTATATGTATTGTATATTCATTTTGATAAAAGATATATAAATATAACTGGTGTTGCATCCATTAGTTGTTCATTTATTATAATTTGTTGGTCAAAATTAAGTGTTTTAGTTTTTATTTTCTATATCCATATAGAAAAGCATACACTGATGAAGTTTCCTAGACAGACTGCGATGCATGCAAACTGGCTAAACTACATGCTCTACACAATAGGAGATGAAAGGACATCAGTCAAGCCTTCAGTGCTAGGGATGAAAGTCCTTAGCACACTCAGTTGTCCCTAGCAGTGCAGGAATTCAGTGGAGGGATATCAAACAAGTTCCTCAAGTCCGGGGATGGGGCGAGCACAATAGGTCCACCATATTGCCCCAACCATGCAGCTACACACGTGTGGGCATCCTCCTTTGTAGTTATTATATATATAGACCGCACCTTACAGTACAGAAAGAGGTGGAATGGCTGATTGCGCAGCTCTCCCCCTTCATGGCTGCCAACATTTGATACTATTTTTTATAATGGTATTTTGTGTTGGTCGATCAGGTTATTCCTACACATTTTATGTGTTTCAATTGAAGCAGCAAAAAAAAAAAAAAAAAAAACATTTTTATGTACGTATTTTCCTATGAAAACCTATGTCTAGAATTCTGCTTATTGCTGTTTCGGAAAGATGGATTAATGCAGAAGCAGAAACAAAGTATTTTGTTTTAGTTCAATGTTTTGCCCATTTTGGGCAGATCTTACTGCCGTGTGAGAAGTAATATACAAAGTAATAGTATTTTCTAAAGATTAAAATTCTTTAAAAAAAACAAACAAATCAAAAAGGTATATTTTGCATGGGTACTAAATAAACAAACTGATAGAGATTCAGATGTGTCCACATACATCTATCCTCCATGAGCTACAAGTTGTGTTACACAACGACTGAGCTTCTTTTCATGCAACTTTTTCCCTTAAAATGCATTTTATTCGCAAAACGATGCGAATAGAACGCACAAGCAGCTTCTGATGATTAAAATATGTGGCCTTTATTCTGTACATGACTGTGGTTATATCTGCATGCAAATGCTACATTACACTGTCAGTGGCTGTGACATGGCGCAACTAGAAGGGATGTTTAATGCACAAGGCGGCTAGATGTAAACATCTGTAGGAATGTAACCAGACCAAAAAGTGACGATCTAGGCTCAGTATAGGAAATTCTCTGCGACAAAGGGATTCAGAATAACATGTAACACACAATACAGCCAATCAGAAGGAAGTGTGATAAATTAGGGACAACAGGGAATTTGAAAGCCAGTGAAGTGTGGATAAGTGACAAAGTGAAATGGATATAAAGACGTGGCACTAGGCTAGAATTTTCTGAATTTCTGCAAAAATATGACCTTAAATGTGTTTATGTATGCATCTAAGTCATAAAAACAGATTAATGAATGCAATAAATAAAATGACACAAATTAATTTACTTATTAATGTACTGATCAACATGATTCAACATTTCTTTGTTGGAAAAGCAATGGAGAGGGGGAACACCATGAGCAGTTCCTGGTCTGTCAGAGATCATTTTAAAGGGACTTTTGAAGATGGGGAAAAATAAGTGTGTGTTAAATACTGTTATAAGCAGAATAAAATCATGTTCTCTCTCCCATTTGAGATTTTTGCATTAGGTTTAAATCCAACTGTAATAAATTTATATAGGGATGTAGTTTATACCCCGGCTGTCAGGATGACCGCCGGCACCACGTACCAAACCCTTTATATAATCTGCTTTTAATAAACAGAGTAGACAAACATACTTTCCCAGAATTTACACTGCTTAAGACGACCATGTTTAACTGCTAAGCAGCTCAGAAAGGCCTCAAACAGCAGCGTTCCTCTGTACTAGTCATCAAGCAGCAGCTGAATTCTTTGTTCTGTGCCTGCTCCTTTGTGAAACCAGAGCAGCATGATGTCACCTCCTCACCACCATCTATTTAAAAGTCTGCTCACTTATTTGATCTTCTTTCAATAAAGTGCAAAAAATATATACATTTTTTAAAAAGTAAAATAAAATAATCTGCAATCAAACTGGTACTGCATTTTATAAAGAATGATAATATTTATACAAAACAAAAAAATTGTAAGCACAATATACGAGGGTCTGCTGGAGTGACACCTGGAGGGGCTGCTGGAGTGACACCTGGAGGGGCTGCAGTGACACCTGGAGGGGCTGCAGTGACACCTGGAGGGGCTGCAGTGACACCTGGAGGGCCTGCAGTGACACCTGGAGGGCCTGCAGTGACACCTGGAGGGCCTGCAGTGACACCTGGAGGGCCTGCAGTGACACTTGGAGGGCCTGCAGTGACACCTGGAGGGCCTGCAGTGACACCAGTGGGGTTGAATTGTATTATGTGAATCTGTTTTTTCCCCCCCTTAATTTATTTTTATCGATGTGGCTTTTTCAGTGTATTTTATGTGACTGTGGCTTTATGTGTTTTTGATGTGGATGTGGCTTTTTCAGTGTATTTTATGTGACTGTGGCTTTTTCAGTGTATTTTATGTGACTGTGGCTTTATGTGTATTTTATGTGGATGTGGCTTTTTTCCCCTTTAATAGTTACCTCCACGGTGATTGTGTGCACTTTTACATGCTCCTACACACAACATACCAGGGGCATGGCCTAGCTGACCACACCCCCTTTTTGCACGTGCACCTTTGGCATGCGCATGATCTTGGATTTTTGGCACACCTACAGATAATTTTGGTCTCTTTGCCACTGCCTCTGGTTGGTCACCCATGCACTATGGGGTCAATCCTATTATGTGCGAAGGGTGCGAGTTACCGTTGCAAAGGCGTTATAATGCTGGCAACAGACCGGCACCTCGCACCCTTCGTGGCCCGCATAACAAAAACAGGACATGTTCTGGGGAAGGGATGACATGAAGGGAAAAGGTCACACTTAAAAAGTCTATTTTAATAGACATCCTTTTTAAGGTGATATCTGGCCTTGGCTGGTGTAAAACATTACATGGACAAGAAAGACACAGACTTTTAATGAAAGATCTGACAACCCTAGAATCCCAGAAAAAGGAAAGGTATAGATGATATAGTGTAACTCTCCAGAAGGATGTAATTCTAATGGTGCATACACACTGTCAAATTTTCTGTCAGGCCTGAACGATAACGATTGTAAAAATCATTCATATCTAAAAGAAAATCTGACATTTGTGACTGCAACGATGAATGATGCGCGTTCCTGCATGTCAGATAACAATATGCTGCTTGCCTTTTGAGAAAACCCCTGTATAGGGGAGAAACGCGTCAAGGAACCAGTGAACTGACGATTACTTCACACACTCTTGACTCCAAGTGCTGGAGGGATTGCACTGGAGTGACTGCCTATTGTGCTCTCCGGTCAAGATATCTGGGTCTCTGTGTGCTCAGCTCCCGGCAGCCGCCCAAACTCACCTAGCGGTCATCTGACTTCATCCCGCTCAGCCGCCGGGCCTCTGTGCCAGCCAGGACGGACACGCACCTGCTGCCGCTTGTCTCTACCGTCCATTGGGGCTTTTTGGCCTTGGTGCCCCCTCCACACGGGCTGGTGTCCCTCTGCCAGCGGTACGTGTGGGAGCCGGTGCCGTGGTGCCAATCGGCTATACATCAGCATCTGGTACACCTTTATCCACAGATTTTCGCTATCCATCCCATTGCGGGCAGGAGTCGCCTGAACGGTGTGACTTTATCATACACCACTGCCGCTCTATATTTCTCCTGTGAGCCCTTGGGTTAGGAGTTGCAGTCACTGGACTTTATACATTGGGATGTGAGCGATGTGTGACACTGAATAGCCAGAATCTTATTCCCTATTTTGGGCCTTCTTATAGCAACATTATTGCCATTTGCTGGACTGTGTTTATTGGCTACATATTAGCCCTTGGGAATCATTGGATACTATCCATATGCAACAACCATCCTATTTATCTGGTTGTTAGCATTATTTGTGGCAACATTTTTTAATTATCTGTTATATGTGTGTATGTTATACTGAACTGCAGTTCACTATTGAATAAATTTTTATATAAACAAGGTGTCATATTTATATAATCACCAGCGCAGATACCTCAATTCTTTCTATTTTTAAAAATCGTTCATATCTAAAAGAAAATCTGACATTTGTGACTGCAACGATGAACGATGCGCGTTCCTGCATGTCAGATAATATCTGATATCGGATATCTGATGTGTTTGCAGTCAGATTTGGACGATTCCATTCATTTTAATGCTGTCTGAAATTGTTCAACTCGTTGGTAAAATCGTCCAATAGTTCATCTGACATATCTGACCGTGTGTATGCACCATTAGCATAGTGGCAGTATTTAAAACAAATTATTAATAAGGAAGAATACATTTTTTAAAGTATAAGTTTAAATAGGATTAATCCCTTCCTTTGCCGATTACAAGTTACAGTAGCAATCGCAACATGCTTTATTCACACAATGTACAACTAATGACAAAACTTCTCACACAAGTGATTGGACTAATGTTAAGATGTTAAGTCATTCAAACATACTTTAATATAGAATCCAGTCTATGTAAACACAACAGCACAGAGAGTGTTAGGAATCCCTATTGATATCATGTAAATTGCAATCATAAATCCTAGAAGTCTGACTGCTGTAGACATGAGAACAATGTGATCTATGGGTTTGCAGCCCAACACAGAGACTGTGTAGAATCACTTTTCCACAGGATATAGAGAAAATGTACACCATATATAACAGGACCCTTTCACTCAATAGTGCCGATTCTGAGTTTGGAGAAAAGCAAAATAAATAAATAAAAATAGCTAATATATATAGTATAATAACCATGAGCAGTGAGATTAAGCTGGGAGAAGGGCGTGTTAAGGGTGAGACTTATCAAATCTTGAAGAGAAATAAAGTACCATCCAATCAGCTCCTGTCATTTTTCAAACACAGCCTGCAACCTGACAGAAGCTGATTGGTTAGTAGATTATCTCTCTCCACTTTATCTCTCTTTAAGGATGCAAAATGCGTGCGTGTCTCATTTACTTAATACTACATAAATTCAAAGAAATTGGGGTTTGGATGCAGAGCTGTAACTAGACTTTGTTGTGCCCTGAACCAGAAAGAGAACTGCCCCCAATGGGAAATCAGAAATTGGGCAGATAGCTCCACATGTGTAAGGTGTCTGACTGCCATGTGAGAAGTGATAGGTTTTTGTCCTGGGTATGACAGTATTATGAAATGTCTGCCTTGAATAAAAGAGGATGTGACTGAAGGTGCTTGGGTAGGTAGTCAGATGGAGGGGGAGTTGGCCAGTGAGGAGATGGGGGCAGCCAGGAGAAGTTTGGGATAAAGAAAAGGAAGCTACAAGTGAGAATGGTAACAAACAGATAATTGACAGGCCTGAGCGTGCAATGGCAAAGGTCGCACCACCATAGTTACGGCCATGTTTGGATGTAATCTAAAGTCTTGGCCAAACCTAAATAATTTTAGCGGTAAACTGAACCCTGGATTCCGTATATCAATTTTTAATTTATGTTCAGTAACAAATGTAATCCTTATCCCCCTTCTCTAGATCAATATCACCTCCACACTACATCAACCCTAATAATCTCATTCTCTCGCCTCTTAACTCTGTCCCTCTCTCCTGTTCCCTCTGGAAAGCCAGTTTTGCCTATAATAAACTGGTCTCCGTTCATGAGCACTTCATCTGCAATGCCTTGATTCTCCTTGCCATCACCAAACCCTGGATATACCCCTCTGACACCACTGCTCCTGCAAAATTCCTCCATCACTTGGCTCCCTGGCTCTTAATCTTCAAATGGGCCCTCAAGACCCATTTCTTCCTCAATGCTTTCCAGCGCTCATCCTAACCCACTACTCTATGCTCCCCATCTGTGTCACCCCTGTTTGTCTGACCCTCCCCTCAGAATGTAAGCTCTCGCGAGCAGGGCCCTTTTCCCTCATGTGCTTCTTCTTGCCTTACTTTTACTTTCATTTACAATGGCACCTAAAACCGCTTACTGACACCCTGCTGCTTATTTAGGTGTTCTGCAGCATTGTTCATAAATCATCTACTTGTCCTGCATTGTCTGTACTGTTAATAACTGTTGTCTTGTGTGCTCATTTGTTTCTGTACTTTGTAAGGTGGAGCCCCATATAAAGGATAATAATAATAATAATAATAATAATAATAATAATAATAATAATCAGACTGCTTGATCACCAGCTGAACGAATGCAAATTTAACAGCTGTCATCAAATAGGGCTACAACAGAAAAACTAATTTATAAATTTTCAGTAACTTAATCTCAGGTGGACCCATAGAAACCAGTTCCTTTTAAGCTCACACATAAAAGTTCAAATATGCTCTCATGCCCCCAGGGCAGGCATAGAATGCACAGATCTCCCAATGATCACATATACTGTAGCTGAATAATCATTATGTTTGCATTCCATTGGATACTTCACACAACCACCGACTGTGTTCCTATCTGAAAAAGCATGGCATATTTATTTTTAAAAAGGAGTCAGTGCTAAGTTACACATGGCTACATGCCTTGCAGGGCTTTGGCAATAATTATACAATAGATAATCTGAAACCGGAGACAAGTAGATTCCAAACTTAAAAAGAAAAAGAAAAGAAAATAAGTCTTCAATAAGTGCACAAGTCAAGTAAAACCCTAAACAAAAATAATTTTACATATTATTGTTACTAATTTTTGTATTACAGTGGAGCAACATTAGTTCCAAAGCATCAAGAAAAAGTTAATGTTCTGAAATAAAATATTTCTAAGGGCGTGTGAGCGGATTATTGAGTAATGTTACAAACAGAAAGCAACTACATTTTTAATTATATGGAGAATAAGCATGACAGATCCAAGTAACATAAGTTATATGGACAATGGACTGCAGATAGCATGAGAATATCTATGCCACGCTATTCTTCTTCTGTTTGTAGCACAGCTTTAAAAATAAAATCATAAGGGTGAATCATAAGTAGCTGTTTTATATAAGGTGCATGTAGGATCGTGTGATAGTATATAAGGGCACATGAAGGGGTCTGAAGGCATATAAGGGGCATCTGGATGGGTCTGATGGCATATAAGAACAAACATGTTAAACAGGGAGGCAGGGGAGAAGAGGGTGCGCAAGCAGAGTTGCCCCAGGTGACAAACGTATTCACCTCTGGGTTTCTCTTTCCTTCATTTGGGGGACACTTCTTGATAATGGGGTATAGTGAGGGTTGAGGAGCCAGCACTTAATGAGTTAACTTTTTAGGGTATAAAGCACTTCCCCTCCATTCCCTTCCTAAGTTTTCATTAAGTGCTGGTAGAAGTAGCAGTACTAGTAGCTGGGTATGTGTTTTTTTTCCTTTTTCTCTTTGTATTTTTTTTTTTCTTTTTCTCTCACCACTGCAGTTGTCCCCCTAATGGTGTCTATAGGCCTACCCTATAATGGATGACTCTAACCCACTCCTTACCTGAAGCCTAGGAACTGTCAGCAGGAGGCTTCCTGACTGAGGATGGGTCCGGTTAGTGGAGGCTCCACAAGAGAGCGGCGGGGCGGCATGAAGAGGAGACCGGAGGCACTTGGGGAGGGGCAGGGTGCAGACGCTGGCGGCGTTGGAGTGAACGCCCAGCAGCCACACTGAAAGATCCCAGCGGCATGGAGACTGTGGGAGATGCGCACTCTCAGGATGGAAACAGCTGTTAGAGATGACGTCACCAGCAATCCAGCAAGTAACTCTGGACCAGACCACCCTGCCTAATGAAATGGGGGGCTGGCTGGATTACCGGCAACGGACTTCTTTCTCACACTAATGAAAAGGGTTGAAGAGTTGGTTTACATGCTCTCTGGGCCTACCCTTACTCAAAAGGGTAACATGCTGGGGTAAGAAGTCAGGCTGAACAAGGAGGCTCAGCCAGGAGGATTAGTGGTAGTGTCCTACAACTGAAAAAAGGATCTGCTGGTGACAACCTGCAAAGATCCTCTCTATCCACTCCTCTCAGTGACTCCATGTGGCTGGAGTTTATAGAAGTATCTGACAAAGGATAATTTATTTCTATTTCAGATATTTGTAAAGGTAAACTGTGATAATCAAAGTGTTATGCTTGATATTACACACAGAAAAATTAACAAAGTTTGGTAATGTCTGAGAAATACTTCCATGGCTAAGCCTGGTGGAAAGAAGTCCAGTTGGCACCATTTTTGTTCTAGTTGTCAGACTAAATTACCTTCTTTTGGGACACAAGCTCGATATACTGCTTACGAGGAGGCACATGGTCAGCGACTGGTTGCAGAGACCTTGGCCAGCTCGGTGGAGGAACCAGCCTGGGTTAGGTCTTTTGCCCTTTTCATAGCTTAGGTTATGAGAGAGGAATTGTCTAAATTTGTGTCTACTAAGCATACGTTTGATTCACAACAGGGTGTATCGAAGATAGAACAGGGTGCTAACCTGTTAAAAGATCCTTCTCCAGGGGAATCCAGCCCTTTGGGGCCTATGGAGGTACCATCTTGGGCTAAATCGATGGAAAGGACAGCTTTAGGTTTAGAAGTTGTCCTCTTCACTATAAAAATTGTTATTCTCAACAGTGTCCAAGTCACATAAGCGGCAGTTTTTGCAGTCCGTCAGGCCCTGAGCTAGAGGATGGTGAGAATCAAGAAAAGTTATCTACTGACTTGTTCAGAACAAAACAATTTAAGAAAAGGTCCATTGTTTTCCCCTCCTCTTCACAATTATGCAATTTAATTGCAGAACCTAAGGCAAGTCCTGAAAAGAGGTTCCAGGTGCCACGCAGGTTTCCTTCCATGTACTTTGTTCTCTATGTGTAAGTTCACTATCTGAAATAGTCACTAAGGGTAGACGTTCCTATAGCAAGATTATCTAAAGGCTATGGCTCTCTCTATTCTGGATGGAGATGCTCTTAAGAATAGCTCAGACTATAAATGTAAAAGTGTGTTGAAATCCATTTATGTAGCCACAGCATTAAGACCTAGTATGGCCTCAGCCTGGGTAGCAATGGCTATGGAGAAGTGGATCGACCTATATTAGAAAGGATCCAGTCAGACAGCCCTTTGTCTCAGTTGTTATATTTGGCAGAGGAACGCAAAGTAAAAGTAGATTACTTGGGAGAAGCTGCTTTAGATGCCTCCTTAGTTCAGTCAAAAATTTCAGGTCTAGCAGTGGTGGCTAGACGAGTGTTGTGGTTAAAATTGTGGGAAACGGATAGAGAGACTAAAAAGTCTTTAGAACGTTTGCCTATTGAGGGTAGCATTTTTTGTTAGGTCTTGAATTAGATAAGAGAATTTCAGAAGCCACAGGTTGGAAAAGTTCTCTTACCATTAGGAAGATCATTTAAGACCAAGTGTCATAGTTTTCATCCTTCTTTTAAACAGCAGGCTGCACAGTCCTTTCAGCCTAAGGGTCAGTAACCTATGTTCTAAAGCTTCTGTTATAAGGGAAGACAAGCTAGGACAAATAGAAAGGAGCAGGGAAAACAGGTATCCAAGCTTCAGTATAATGGGCAGGGCATACACCCAAAAATTTCAGGTAGGTGCCCATTAACGGTCATTCAAGGACCAATGGAGGATATCTTCCTTGGGACAAGTGGGTAACAAATGTAATAGAAAAGGGTTACTTTATCAGTCTTTCGGGTTCACCACAAAAAGATTTTTTGCAACAAGATGGCCAAACAACAGACCAAAATGTCTCAAGTTTTGTCAGGCAATAACGGTTCTTCAAGATTCAATGGTAATAGGGTTTTTATTCAAATCTGTTTTTAGTCCAAAAAACATGGTAATCACAGACCCATTTTAAATTTAAAGGATTTAAACACAAAATTTAGAATAGACAAATTCAGAATGGAGTCTATAAGGTCAGTCATAAATCGAATGGAGAAAACAACGTTTTGGCTTGTATAGACATCAAAGATACCTATCTTCAAGAACCTACTTGGAAAGGCCATTAGAGTCTGCTAAGATTTTCAGTCAGAGAAAGGCATTTCCAATTCAGGGCCCTACTCTTTGGTTTAGCAACAGCCCCTCGAGTTTTTACAGAAGTCATGGCAGGCCTCCTAAGGAGGATGGGAATAAAAAGGATTCCTTTATTTAGACACTCTATTGTTCAAGGCAGATTCAGAGGTTACACTTCAGACGAACCTTTTAAGGGCACCAGACGTCTTACAATGCCATGACTGGGATATCAATTGGAAAAAATTCAAGTTTGTCATCAGATGGAATTTTTGTGTCTCAGGTTCAATACAGAATGGGACAGAGTGTTTCTACCAGAAGAAAAATTAGACGCATTCAAATCCAAAAATTTTAGGCCTCAGAAGTCCATTTGCTCTATTCTGTATGAAACTACTAGAGAAATGGTATTTAAATTTGAAGCAATCCAGTATGCAAAGACTGCATTCCAGGGTGAGATCCAATCAACAACTATCAAATCAACTTATTGCCCTTTTACCAGAGACAAGAAAGTCACTCAGATAGTGGACAAATATGGAAAACCTGAACAAAGGCAGGAGTTTCCTGGTCCTGGACTGGTTAGTGATCATGACAAATGCCAGTCTCCAAGGATGGGGAGCAATCATTTAGAAACATCATTTTCCGGGTCTATGACCCAAAAAGGAAGCAAAGCTTCCCATCAATGTATTGGAACCAAGAGGAGTTTTAAGTACCTTAAAAAATGCAGAATTTCTTCTTCAGGGGAAACAATTAAGAATCCAGTCAGACAATATTATAGTTGTAACATATAAAGAGCTCACTGGCTATGAGGGAAACATTATGGCTATGATGGAGGGACAAAGAGCTCACTTGCTATGAGTGAAACGTTTCAGATTCTGTCCTGGACAGAGATCAGAGTTCCAGCTATATCAGCAGCATATTGGAGGACTGAAAGGCCTGTTACAGCCAGGATTTTGGCTCATTCCATTCGATTCATAGGGGCTTCGTAGGCAGAACAATTGAATTGCTGCTGGTTGGCGCCATCTAGTGGCGGGTGAGAATAAATGGAATTCCCCCCCTTTATGTTCATACTAAGGAAGGGGTTGGAGGGGAGGAGCTTTATACCTTAAAAAGTTAACTCAACTCATTAAGTACGGTCTTCCCATAACCCCCCTATACTCCCATGGTCATGAAGTGTCCCCCAGATTAACTCAGAAAGAGATTTAACTGCCAAGTACCAAAATCTCGCTTTCATATTGACTCCAATGTAACATTGGAAATTATTATAAACAGCATTTACTAGGCACTTGTTTGGTTCAAACGGAAAAGCCCTTCAAAATAAAGGGGGACACAGACAGCAGACTAAGCAGGGTAGTGTTAACAAGCAAGAAATCAGTTCAGGCAGCAGACAAGGCAGAGCCGAGCTCACAGGCTGAGGGCAGAATGAGCATGTGAATGCAAACATGTAAATGACACAGCCGGCAAAAGTACTAGTATTAGGGGCTGCTATTTAAAGCAGCTGGTAGCATTGAGAATCCAGCCCACAGATGACATATAAATTATGTGACCATAAAATAAAAAATAAAAAAATATGTCAGCAGAGAAAATAGAAACAAATAACTGGGTTTGTTCTGGTTTTAACAATATGCTAAACCCCCCAACCCTCAGGTGCTGAGATGAAAGATCTGTAAGGGATGGGACTGCAAGCAAGGTGGGTACACATCAGACGACCCACGATGCGACGGACGATCCTGCCGACCCAAGATACGTCAGATGACATACCGTGTGGTCCGTACACAACACGATATGGTGAACGACATATTGTCGTTCACCAGCTGCATCCAAATGCATTGGGTCTTCAGTCGCATTGTCAGATTGGCCGAAAGTGCAGTCAGTAACTGTGTGTTAAGATGAAAGAAAATGCATTTAAGTTACTGTATTGGTGATGCTATGTTCCTGCTAGACTACACAAACTTAATTCTGGCAGCTCAGATAAGATGTTGCAGAAGTTTATCCCATGCCAGGATCATTTCTCATTATCTGGTTGGAGGACCCAAAGATTTTTACATTTAGCAGAGACATTAGCGATTTAATAGTCACAATACTCCTCAATGACGTCCATCTTTTTCCAATTAATTGTTTCTTTATTCGCTACATCCCCAGCATCCTGCCATCAAAGCAAATTAATTAACAATGTGGGGTTTGTGTGTTCTCCCTGTGCTTGTGTAGGTTTCCTTGAGTACTCCAGATCCTCCCACACTCCAAAAATATACTGGTAAACTAAATGTCTTACGGCAAAAAAATTAAATAAAAAAAAATAACCGTATGTGTGTACATGTGGTAGAAAATATAGAGTGGAAACTCCACTGGGACAGGGACTGGTGTGAATGGCCAAATATCCTCTGTAAGGTGCTGCGGAATATGTATGCGCTATATAAATAACTGTTAAGTAGTTAAAAATTCAGCACATTATTATAGGTTGCCGTCGTCACCAGCTGCAGATTGGGAAAAAGTAACGGTCGTGGTCAGGCAGGCAGTGTGCCGCAGACTATGGCACCCATAATGCATGGAGAATATGAAATGTATTGTCAATAATTCTTCCAAAATGTATTTCCAGTAATATCTCCAAATCTTTTTGCAAGATCTGGGAAACATAGGCCTATTTATTTTAATGTGAGGTTGCCGTTCACACTGTAATAGATATAGACCATATAGTGTAGTGGAGCTCTCTTTGGTCAAACTTTCCTGTGACTGCATTTCCTGTGTCGCATTCCCAGGTTCTCACATAATCAGATACAATATTATCGCTTACAAAGACATCACAACCTTCCCGTGTTCTCTATAGCTCTATGACGTATGTCTAAGGCTTCCTGTGTCTAATTCATCCCTCACACAGACCTATTTTTTATCCAGGTGTTATTTTGTGCAGTGCAGCTAAACATGAATGTGGATCCTTCACCACTGCAGTGTCAAATGTACTGAAACTGTGATCTGTAATTTTCACAGAAACATCTGCTTTGCATGGTTTAACTCAAACACATACCATGTAAATATCTTTCCCCACAGCAGACTTACACCTCTTACCAGGCATCAACTCTGATATTTTGCATGTCAGGAATATAGAAGGCAGAGAGCAGCATTAGATTACAGCTTTAATCTATTGTAGGTTTGCTTAGGTTCTTTTTTCCCAGTGGAATATATGGTGACATGCAGATTACTCATCTGAAAAATGTATTAATCATCACAAGTGGGTGTTGCAATAATTACTAAGTAAAGAGGTAACAATAATAGTATACGAACTTCAAAGAAGAGTGTCCCCCAGCGGCCATATTGTCATGGAGGCCTGGAGCTGTGGAGAGGTCATGCAGGCTGGGCCAGGGCGGCAGGGCTGGCTTTCTATTATTAATTATTAATAATTTTGTTTAGATATCAGCGAAATGGGGGAAGTTGTGATAAAATGATGGTGTACTAAGGAATTAGGGGCAGGCGATGGCGAGGATATTGATAGGCATAAGAAAAAATGTATTGTGCTGGGGAGGGAGTGTGGAGATGTAAATAAGTTGGCATGACAATGGCATAACCTAGAAATAATTAAAAGCATATCAGAGCTATTGTTGAGAGTATCTTCACATAGAGAAGTCTTTGAATATTAAGTTTGTAATGTCATCTTAGTAATGTGTTCTATCAGATATTAGGGTTATAATAATAATGATAATAACGATATCATCATATAAAAAAACAGCATGAAGGCGATGCAGCCGATGTACAGCAGTAATTTCCCTGACTAGTGATCACCTTCTCCCTCAGGTAAGCAGACATACTTCATGCATTGGTCACTTTGCAATACATTGAAGTACATTCTACCACACATAATATCAGAGCAAACACTATAATATAGCCACTTCAGCGGCACTCTGAGGGGCGGACTAAGAAAGGGGAGAGAGCAGACCAGACACTAACGTTCTGAGGTTGTATGCCTCCCTAGCTAACATAAGCATGGCATGTTACAAAATTGTTGGGCATGAAATCTCTAGCCAGCCTTCAAACCTGAATTTCTTTCACAGGTTTGATGATAATCAGAGAAAGTTTCTCATAAGCAAAAGTGTGCATGCTGTTGTCAGTACAAGGGCAGGGCCGAAACTAGGATATCTGTCACCTGGTGCAAGGCAGCAATTTTGCGCCCCCTCCCTTCCTGTACCTGAAGTTTGTCCTTGCTCGTCCATGCGGATGGCTGGCATAAACCCCCTGGCAAATGAGCATAAACCCCCTGGCCAGTAAGGACCTCTAGCATTTGTCTCCTCTTTGGTGGCGGCCATTTTTGGATGCAGCTCCCAAGCCACCTTGAGTCAGCTTTTTTCACCCCCTTCATAGCAGCTTAGCAATGTAAAAGTCAGATGTTGCTGTTACAAATAACAGATTCCAGATTGTGGTTTAATTGTATCCACATAACTGATACTTTTGCAATTAGTATCTAGATGGTGATTCCAGCGTCAGGCACAGGTAGCCAGCGATGGTCACCGTCAAGTTCCCATCCATTCGTCTGCTTATTCATGGGACTATTCACGGCAGACAAGTTGGGGCTATATAAGACGGCAGGACTGTTACATACTAATTAGGCTTGGTCAATTATAACGCAACTATAATATCTATTATGACGGACTAATTGTCTTTTACTCTCTCTCCATCTAAACATCCAGGGGAGAACTGGTTTTATAAACTGCAAACTTTATATATTTGGAAGGAAGAATCCCCAGGTAATCACCATCTAGATACTAATTGCAAAACTATCAGTTATGTGGATACAATTAAACCACAATCTGGAATCTGTTATTTGTAACAGCAACATCTGACTTTTACACTGCCAAGCTGTTACTTATGGATATAGTTTTATTTATTCTTATTTACATTTACTCCTTTCTATTAAATGCCTGAATATAATTTTTTATATAAAGAGAATATATGTTGTGTATGTGTATTCGTTATATCACTATTTCATGGCTCTTTTAAAAATTATGTGAAATTTGTTACAGTATATTTCTTTGTGACATAAGGTTTCTTCCTAATATTACTTATTATCATTAAACCACTTCTTACAGTTAACTTGCTGTGCGTCTTACTAATGCCCCGGCATAAGAGATAGAGCGCAGTATATTTTTATTTTTTGTTTCACGAGTGAGGTTGGCAAATCACCTCTTTTCTTACTGCTGCATTACCTCTTGATCCTCTTGCTCATTTAGCGCTTGGTATATATCTAACTTTTCGTAATACGGATAAATACAGGTTTACATGGAGTTTGTCCAGTTAACTTTTTACACTTCTGTGAATGACAAATCTACTTTCGGAAACTTTCACTGATGTAGTCACACCTAGCAATGTTTATTAATTTAACAATATTCAGCTATAGTGACAAGGACATGATATAATTTGTTTGAGGATTATCTAAGAGAGTTTTGCATAACATTCATTATGCTGGGCATACACGGCAAGATAAAATGTCTGTCAGACCGACAGACAGTTTATCTGGCCGGCTGCCAGCCGCAGATGTCCGCGGCATACACTGTGAGAGAAATCTCACAGTGTATAGCCCGACATCTGCGCTCCGCCCCCGGGGGAGGAGACATTTCCCTGTTCCTTCCGTAGGAAGGAACACAGGAAATGTCTGTCTGTCGGCTGCGCTGGGCATACACTGCCCGATGCGGCCAACAGTTACCGGGTAAATATCTCATCGGACGGGCATGCTGGACAATCCAGCATGCCCGACCGAGCAATATTTAACCCTCAGTCGCCCCCCCCCACGCTACAATTATCGCGGCGATCCGCCGATATCGGGCGGATCGTCCCGACAATTGCAGCGAGTATGGCCAACATTAGTCATTGATTGTCCTATTTGTTTACAATATGTGCAGTTGGCAGCATTGCTTTCTCACAATAAAGGTGAGTATATTGTGAAAACAGGAATATAATTATACTTCCACTCGCTTTATATTAAGATTAACTTATTTTTCTGTGTATTTCCCATTCTCAGCATTACAAAGCTACTTTTTTTTCCATCAGCAGCAAATGCATTTTGGAGAGCTATACACAATTAGCTAGGAACCCGTGACATCAAGGCACTCTCCAAGGTTCTCAAGATGACTAATGTATCAGTGATGGCACTAGTTACTAAAGGAGTGTGATAAGCAACAAGTACACTGTAAATAAGTATGTACACCATTGAAATTAGCATCTTAAGATCACACAATGGGAGTGCATTTAAACTGTATTCACTTAATTTCCAAATTTGTAGTAGATAAAAGAATTTTAATTTGTAGAAGCCACATACTCCTATATTCTGTGACATTTTAGAGATGTACAGTACATGGGACCTGGCAAGTGAGCCGCCAGGTTAGGTGCAACTCTGCTAGCGCCAGGCGTCTTTTTTTTTGCCAAAAATGGGGCAGACTTTCCAAGGCCCTGTCAAGACCACGTATCCGACAATTTGTGAAAGCTCATGGTTGATTGTGTTGTTAACAAGAGCCACCCACTTATTGTCAGCAAACTCCGATGCGAGCAATGATCTGGCTATTAGAACTTTGAGCAGTCCCATAACATATTTACCGATAGAGACATTAAAAAGCTCCTGAAAGTTGAGCACATATAGGAAGAACCTAGGATTATCGGGAGGCAACATCGGAGCAGTGTGCCTAATATCAGACCAAACCTGGAGTCAAAATTCCTGTGCCCCATAACAGGCCCAAAGCAAATGCCAAAAATCACAGTCAGGAGCACAACACTTGAGACAGGCATTACTGTCACGAGTATCCAGACTACAAGCTGTAAGATAGAACCTGTGCAAAATAGAATAATGTATTTGATGGAACTGGACACACTGATATGTATACCTAACGAAGCCCAGAACTTGAGCCCAGTGATCATCCATGAAAGAACTCAAGTCTAAATCCCACATGCATTTAAGCGGACGGAGAGAATCAAGCAAGTGATGCGAGTTGAGATCCCAATAAAGAAAGGAGATAACCCTAGTAAAGCGCCACCAAGGATATGTAGTCTTGATAGGGTGAAGGGGAGTCCATGAGTGGGAGATTACCAAAGTGAGCATGCACAACATGATGGAGCTAAAGATACCTATAAAAGACAGAGTTAGGGACACCAAACTCCGTCTGCAGTTGTTCAAAAGTTTTAAAGATGCCATTTTGAAATAAATGACCGAAACACCATACAACAGCCAAATGTTATCAGAGCTGAGCATGCCCAATTCAGGATAGCAGCCAATAAACAAGAGTGGAACATCTGGATCTATCTCATCCCCCCAAACAAGAGAAAACGGCATCGTCCATTTAGAGAGTAGGACCTACAAAGGAGATACCTCAGCAAGGAACCCAAACAGAGTGGAATCAACACAATCACCCAGCAAATGAATTAAGGGCCTGATTCAGAGCTGCTCGTAAGCGGCAGTACGCTTGTTCCGAGCGATGTTCGCCCATCTGCGCATGCGTACGGTTTTAAATACGCATGCGCGAACCAGTCAGTGTGGCCGAAAATCATTTGTTCGCTATATAGCGAATGCCTGCTATTTTGAATGACATGAGGAGGCGTATGTGGGTGGTAACAGGGGAAGGTGCTTGAAAACGGGGAGTGGAGATCAGAACGCAGGCGTGCTTAAAGGTCAAAACGGGCGTTTTATGGGTGTGCATAATTACTACAGCAGCGTCATTGACCACGTCACCTGGTTGTTTTATAGCTAGAACTGCTCGCAATATAGTGGTAGCAAAAACCAACCACAAGAATAGCGAGCAGTTCATACGCTGTTCGATGTACTCGATTAATCTAATAAATAGCGGACATGACGTATGATGCGAGCGGCCAGGGGGCGTATTTTTCAAATAAACGTCCGCATGTTTTGTTCGCTCGTTCAGACATAGAGGCGGCAACAGACCGCAAAGAGCGAACGGTTCATTTGAATAGCCACCCCCTTTTTCTGAACGAGCGAGCGCTAATTGCGTCCAGCTCTGAATCAGGCCCTAAGTGTGCAAGTTTGGAGGCCATATAGTAAAGTCACAATTTAGGGAGGGCAATGCCTCCAGACGATTCAGACAGACACAAGGTGCCTGTAAAGCAGTGGTGCTCAATAACATTTACTATTATTTAAAACTTAATAAAGTTATGTGAATTAAAATGTGTAGGATCATTGTTCATACAATCACTCAAAAGTTAACAACATGATGTATAGCATTGGTCCATCTATCCTGACACCATTAGGCGTTGCGCATTGAATGCTGGAATGCAATAGTTTTACTCAAACTCTGACTTACATATACAGCGTAAATAGCATAATTATTTATCATCTATGCATTATTATTAGAATGTTTCCTTGATGGTTTACGAAAATATATTGGATAAAGGCCAGGTAAGGACCAGGAGTGAAGGATGATCTGAGGATCAGTCAAGTCATTTTATAACCCTAAGTTCTTCTGAAAGTAGTATTTGATTACACTTATTTGTGTCTTGGAGGTATATCGATTTTGGGAATCATGGACTACTTACAGAAATTACATGATTGACTATAAAGAGAAGTTATTCATTGTGACATAAAGATGACTGACTAGAGAAACATGGATATTAATGTGATGTGCTGGGATATGACTTTTGCTGGATTTGATGTGTAAAAGGATACTGCCAAGCTTTCTACACACACAGACTCCGAACAGTTTCTTTAGTCTCTAAGATAGTCATATTTTATCCTTTGGTCGGTTCCGCTCACTAATCAGTAAGAGCGACAAATATCCTTGTATAAATCTTAAGAAATTAGGCCGCATTTACCCGCCTGCATAAAACCAGTCACCTTTAATACCTGGTTTAGCTCACAGTGCACAAAGAATTGGGGCACTGCACCATTAAACATAACAAGCGTTTGTTAAATGGTATAACTGTAAGCACAAATATTCACATTTCAGTGCTACACTCTATAGCGTTGTGTATATTTGCATATTTACTTCTTTATTATGAGGCCTGACACCGCTCTATCCAGCAGCTTTGAATGATCCCCAGATTCCATATTGAGGTTTTTGAGCATAAATCACTGTTCACATAAATTTCAAGACGTTATTTTTTTTCAACAAAATTTCCAGACTCCCCAATACTAGAGTATAAAAAAAGCATACAGTGGCGGTGGGAAATACTGCGTTGCTTGCTAATCTCGCTTAAAAAACTCCAATAAAAATGTTCCCTCCCTTCAATGTGGTAAAATTAGTCACATGATGTTTTCAATCAGCTTTCCAGCAAAAAACCATCAGAGGGGAGTGGTTCAGTTTTCACTATGATCTTCCCGCAAAGTTCAGATCTCAGAGCAAGGAAAAAATGTCATCTTACAAGGAAATCTCCGCACAAATATCTGTGAAAGATGATATTTTGTCTGGTTCATTCTGAGATCCGAATGTGGTCGGGAAGATCTGAGCCAAATTTCCCCAATAAATCTGAAAAGCTGGAAGCGGTGTTTGAGGATGAGGGAAAATCACTAACTGAGTGACGGCATGGGAACATCAACGTTGTAATATGCGGGTTGAGGAGAAAACAGGATAAGATGGGGGATGGAAAGCTGGAAGGTGGCAGAGACAAATCAAATACCAGTGATGCTCTTCTGCATTACTTTCATATTATTGTGACTAGTGATTACCTTGTTCTCCTCCAGAAACTTCAGTTTGATGGAGACATCATTTCTCATCTTGTCATATTTCTCCTTGTGAGCCTGGAAGAGCTGCTGTGATTGCTCAATTTTCGGCATGGTGATAGCATCGCGTGGTCCTAGATTCAGCTCCTCCAAATCGGTGCGGTATGCGTCATACTCAACCCTGTCACAAACCGACCGGTTCAAAGTTAGTGTCAAAGTTTTGTTCAGCCGATTACAAACTAATCATTTATACATGTCTCACTCAACATCTTCTGATTCTGTACAGAATTCTAAGTACAGATATAACACAATATGTTTTGCATAATAAAATGATATAAACAGAATGGATCGGTTGGTTGATCGGGATTATAAAATATTTTAAAATTAAGAAAACAAACTGTCAAATCATGTTCAAATTAAATCAAGTTGTAAGCTTAAAATACCAGTTACTCTATATAAATGGTTCTCAAACAACCCTCAAGTACTCCCAACAGGTCATGTTTTGAGGATTTCTGTCTGTGGAAACAGGTGGGATAATTACCGAACCAGCAAATAGATTTACTCACCTGTACAGGATTAAAAAAATACACAAAACATGGCCCGTTGGTGGTACTTGAAAAACTGGAAATGAGAAACACTGATCTATATTAAACTCAAACAAAGAACATGCGATGTGTAAAAGTAAATTGATTGCATTAGCTTTTACTTTCATTCTGGGCCAGGCCATGCTATTGGCTATGTGCGAAAATGCTAGCCGAACCTGCACGAGTGGAGTGCCGGGGAAAAAGCATGCAGTGGCGGTGGCAAATACTGCGTTCCGTGCTCATCTCGCTCAAATAACTAATAAAAATGTTCCCTCCCCCCAATGTGGTAAAATTAGTCACATGATGTATTCAATCAGCTTCAATCGGAGATCAGAGATCAGCGGCAAGTTTGGATCTCAGAGCAAGGAAAAATGTCATCTTACACGGACATCTCCGCACAAATATCTATGAAAGATGATATTTTGTCTGGTTCATTCTGAGATCCAAATGTGGCGAGAAGATCTGAGCCAAAACTGAACCACTCATCTCTAAAAACTATACATACTTCCCCAGTAAATCTGAAAAGCTGGAAGCGGTGTTTGAGGATGAGGAAAAACCTCTAACTGAGTGACGGCATGGGAACATCAACGTTATAATAAGTGGGTTGAGGTGAAAACAGGACAAGAACCTACTTTCTGAATAATTCACCTCTTAATGAAGCAAAATATATAAAAAAGTATATAAAAACACTTTGCTTTACAGATAGAAAATTAATGACTGCACCACACATAAAACAAGCTGCAGTATTTTATAGATAAGATAACCCATGTAATGTGATCACAGATTTCTGGGTAGCCCCGGCAAATGGGTGTTTTCGTGGGATATTCTGCTGATATTATTTGATAAATAGGTCCCTTAGACTGCCCACCACTTATAGCGGGATCAGTGGACTAAATAACTATTGCTGCTTAACAAAATTAAAAACTAATTTTAAATAATTCCTTAAACAGGATCTGGGTGTATTCCTGAAAGCTTGGAGAGAGAAAATTGCGAGAGATTAAGTACCAACCAAACGGCTCCTGTCATGTTACAAGCCGAGTTTGAAAAATGACAGTTAGGAGCAGAGTGGTTGGTACTTAGGACCTCATTCAGTGTCGGTCATTGCGGCCGCACGGTCGTACGCCACCGATGTTCGCTATACTGCGCATGCGTAAAGTTCGCAATGCGCGTGCGCAAACTAGCCGCAACGATCAGAAATTTCTCTCTCCTTGAACACTACCAGGTCGGTAGTTTGAGTGATAGATGGAGGCGTTTGTGGGTGGTAACAGGGGAAGGTGCTTGAAAACGGGGGAGTGGAGATCCGAACGCAGGCGTGCCTCATTATGCGAACGGCGTTTTATGGGAGTGCATACGGATTATGGGAGTGCATAATTAACAAAGTAGTGTCATGGCACATGTGACATGGGAGGTTTTTACACTGACATGATCGTAGAGCTTAAGAGAGGGTATGGTCAACCTTAAGCTCTACGACCAGTTCCGATGGTTCCCGATTAATCCTTATATGCCCGGAGATGACGTGCAATGCGTACGAGAAGGGGGCGTATTTTTTTGTCTTCCGACCGCTTCCTACTCTTGGTCGGCCAACTACCAATCCGAACTTAGGGACAGAACTTGCGAGGGAATCATTTGAATATCCGGCCCCTTTTCCCGTACGGCCGACTCTGAATGAGGTCCCTAATCTCTCGCAATTTTCTCTCTCTCGAAGCTTTCCGGAATACCCCTCCAAATCATAAATATTGTAGTAATGATACATAACTAATTTAAGTGCTGGACTGTCTACATAATCTTAAAAGTGTTCTATTCTAGAGACATAACTCAATGTTCATATTTTTCTTCATAATAAACACACTTCCATGTCCTCAGAAGGTCTGTCATTACTGCTGGGCAATAATGGAGAAAAATATTAGCATTTAGCTCAGAGCAAAATATAAGCAGAAGAGAGTACAGAATATATTTGCATTATTTATTTAAATGTAATAGTCAATAAATCACGTTTTAGAATAATTTATACAATTTCTGATGCTGTCAACATCTGTTCAATAAAGGTTCGGCATCCCGTTTAACCTTAATATGCAATGTTCGGACATTCAAAGAAATCTTTATTAAGTATTTAAATTTAAGTTGCTGGTTTTGAGACTTAGCCATGAAGCAGTCTAAATAATGAAGCAGTCTTCACAGTGTTTTAATTTATTTAAATCTATTAATTTAATTTATTTCCAGTGACCTGGATTTACGAACAATGTGAGCCTGATAAAAAAAAACAAAACAAAAAAAACAGAAAACAAAAAAACGTAGGGCACAGCTGGGAAATTTCAGAGCAGTCTCAAAGTGGCACTACTGATGCTCAAAAGGGTCAATTCAAATAGGAATGGTTTGGGTCCTACGAGCTGTTTTCGCAGCGAATTACATTTGCAATTAAATTTCAAACTTTTAGCCAAAATTTATTTATAGGAAAATTACTGCGCTTGATATTAAGTCGTTTTCAATTTGAGATGTTTTATATTGTGCTTGCTCTCTATTAAGTATACAAGAGGCTTGTTTGAATACAAACATTAAAATCATTTTAATTCTAAAAACACATGCATATATTAAAAAAGCATTTAAACAAGCATATAAACTAAAGCAACAAATCCTACACAC
Source organism: Taudactylus pleione (assembly GCA_031769625.1). Lineage (NCBI taxonomy): Eukaryota > Metazoa > Chordata > Amphibia > Anura > Myobatrachidae > Taudactylus > Taudactylus pleione. The sequence goes on from JAUIMM010000169.1 coordinate 11,633,691, forward strand.
AGGGGCGTCTTTAGAGAGGAGGGAGCCCACGTGCATTCCCCCTCCTGGGTCCCCTCCTCTCTTCCCGGCGGCCGGCAGCTAACGTGGCTGGCCAGCCACTGGAGCATTAGTAGATTCTGGGCACTGGGCAGAAAAGGCCGTAGCAGCCAATTTTCTGGCTTTTTGTACAGCACCGACACCCGGCGCGGGACAAAAAGCCGGAAAATTGGCTGCTACGGCCTTTTCTGCCCAGTGCCCAGAATCTACTAATGCTCCGGTGGCTGGCCAGCCACGTTAGTTTAAGTAATATGGGTGCAGGGAGTGCGGTGCGGGCCCCCCTGGACCCAGGGGTCCGTGTGCACCACACATCCTGCACCCATTATAGATACACAATATACAGTCAATTGCATAAATATTGGGACATTGACAGAATTTTCATATTTTGGCCTCTATTCACCACCACAATGGCTTTGAAATGAAACAAACAAGATGTGCTTTAACTGCAGACTTTCAGATTTAATTTGAGGGTAATTACATCCAAATCAGGTGAACGGTGTAGGAATTACAACGGTTTCTATACGTGCATCCCACTTTTTAAGGGGCCAAAAGTAATGGGACTATCAACTCAAAAGCTATTTCATGGATAGGTGTGGGCTATTCCCTCGTTATTTCATTATCAATTAAGCAGGTAAAAGGTCTGGAGTTGATTCTAGGTGTGACATTTGCATTTGGAATCAGTTGCTGTCGACTCTCAATATGAGATCCAAAGAGCTGCCACTATCAGTGAAGCAAGCCATCATTAGGCAGAAAAATCAAAACAAACCCATCAGAGAGATAGCAAAAACATTAGGTGTGGCCAAATCAACTGTTTGGAACATTCTTAAAAAGAAAGAACGCACCGGAGAGCTCAGCAACACCAAAAGACCCGGAAGACCACGGAAAACAACTGTGGTGGATGACAGAAGAATTATTTCCCTGGTGAAGAAAAACCCCTTCACAACAGTTGGCCAAATCAAGAACACTCTCCAGGAGGTATGTATATATGTGTCAAAGTCAACAATCAAGAGAAGACTTCACAAGAGTGAATATAGAGGGTTCACCACAAGATGTAAACCATTAGTGAGCCACAAAAACAGGAAGACCAGATTAGAGTTTGCCAAACAACATCTAAAAAAGCCATTACAGTTCTGGAACAACATCCTATTGACAGATGAGACAAAGATCAACTTGTACCAGAGTGATGGGAAGAGAAGAGTATGGAGAAGGAAAGGAACTGCTCATGATAAAAAACATACCACCTCATCAGTGAAGCATGGTGGTGGTAGTGTCATGGCGTGGGCATGTATGGCTGCCAATGGAACTGGTTCCCTTGTATTTATTGATGATGTGACTGCTGACAAAAGCAGCAGAATGAATTCTGAAGTGTTTTGGGCAATATTATATGCTCCTATTCAGTCAAATGCTTCAGAACTCATTGGACGGCGCTTCACAGTACAGATGGACAATGACCCGAAGCATACTGCAAAAGCAACCAAAGGCTAAAAAGTGGAATGTTATGCAATGGCCAAGTCAACCCCCTGACCTGAATCCGATTGAGCATGCATTTCTCTTGATGAAGACAAAACTGAAGGGAAAATGCCCCAAGAACAAGCAGGAACTGAAGACATTTGCAGCAGAGGCCTGGCAGAGCATCACCAGGGATGAAACCCAGCGTCTGGTGATGTCTATGCGTTCCAGACTTCAGGCTGTAATTGCCTGCAAAGGATTTGCAACAAAGTATTAAAAAGTGAAAGTTAGATTTAGGATTGTTTAGTTTGTCCCATTACTTTTGGCCCCTTAAAAAGTGGGAGGCACATATAGAAACCGTTGTAATTCCTACACCGTTCACCTGAGTTGGATGTAATTACCCTCAAATTAAATCTGAAAGTCTGCAGTTAAAGCACATCTTGTTTGTTTCATTTCAAAGCCATTGTGGTGGTGAATAGAGGCCAAATATGAAAATTCTGTCAATGTCCCAATATTTATGCACCTGACTGTATATAGACCTCTATTCATATATAAATCACAGGAAATACAGGGATAAATAAAATAGTTTCCTTTTATCACTTGGATCCCAATCCATATGAAAGCAACTGCTTTTTTCTAACACTTTATTCCGCACCTTGGTTAATAGGTATCCATTCAGTGTACATGTGGCAATTTGTTTCCAAATTACAGTCTTACAGATTAGCAAGCAAGCCGGTCACTGATTAGTAAGTAGTGTTTATACAATCCGCGAACACTGGTGTCACAGCAGTTCACTGATGAGCTTGATGGCTCTACCGTTTAGAACTTAAGTTACCTCAGTCTTTTACACCCTGTTGTATGATGACGATCGGCACAGATATTGTAGCCACTCAGAGGAACATAGTTCGGGCGCTGCTTTCCTGCCAGGAGACGGCAGCTATAGGTATAAACGGGCTTCTCAGTGATAATCAGCGGCTGCTCCCCAATAGAACCGACAGTGTGGGGGGGTATTCAAACAAGCCTCTTGTATCTTAATAGTGAGCAAGCACAATATACAACATCTCAAAATTGAGAACAACTTAATAACAAGCGCAGTCATTTTAATATAATACACTTTTAGACAAAATGTATCTTTAGGGTCCTAACTAGATCCTTATGACTTGCAGCAGGTATTGAGTATATTCTAAATGATCAGCGCCAGGAATAGCAGTACTTACTGCTTAGTTTGTTTACATTTCAAACTTTCATTGCATTTTCTGTGGAAATTCAAGGTTTATTGTACGCACCGCCCTGAGCAGGTAACACCCCTCCCAATGAATAAACATGCACTTACTTGGAGGTGTTTACATAATATAATTTGGCCAATTAAGACATGTCAGTTTTTAGGTGAATTTCTCGAAAATGGTCAATAATGGGATAAATGATTATGGGACAGGTATGTGGAGGTGTTGTATTGATAGGAAAAGGGTCTGTATACTTCTAAATGGGAGTTAAATGTGTTTTGTCCAACTTTTTACAAACTTGTATAAAAACACTGGAAAGTCAAATTAAACACATTTTCCTGTGCCTCAACATACTGTAAAGATATTATCTTGATGAAACCTGTTTTGGCACCATTCTTTCTTCATGGCTGTGTTCTTAGGCATGACACAAGACTGATGGTAGCGCTCATCTTTCCTTCTCAGAAAAAGCGTTTTTCCAGATGCCCAAAACAATCTGAAAGGGGATTCATCAGAGAAAATAACTTTACCCCAATCCTCAGCAGTCCAATCCCTGTACCTTTTGAAGAAAATCAGTCTGGAGAGAGGAGGCTTCTTTGCTGCCCTTCTTGACACCAGGCCATCCTCTAAAAGTCTTTGTCCTGTGTCATGACAACAGTAAAGCATCTTGAGACCATTCATGCGTGGGGTTGCTTCTCAGCAAAGTAAGTGGGCTCACTCACAATTTTGCCTAAGAACACAGCCATGAATAAAGAATGGTATCAAAACATCCTCCAAGAGCAACTTCTCCCAACCATCCAAGAACAGTTTGGTGACAAGCATGATGGAGCACCTTGCCGCCATATGGCAAAAGTGATAACTCAGTTGCTCAGGGAACAAAACATTGAAATTTTGGGTCCATGGCCGGGAAACTCCCCAGACCTTAATCCCATTGAGTACTTGTGGTCAATCCACAAGAGGCGGGTGAAAAAACAAAAACCCACAAATTCTGACAACCTCCAAGCATTGATTAGGCAAGAATGGGCGGCCATCAGCCAGTATGTGGCCCAGAAGTTGATTGGCAGCATGCCAGGGCAAATTGCAGACGTCTTGAAAAACAAGGGTTAACACTGCAAATACTGACTCTTTGCATAAACTTAATGTAATGGTCAATAAAAGCCTTTGACAAATGCTTGTTATTTTACTTCAGTATAACATAGTAACATCTGACAAAAAGATCTAAAAACACTGAAGCAGCAAACTTTGTGAAAACCAATACTTGTGTCATTCTCAAAACTTTTGGCCATGGCTGTACTGCTACATCTGAGAGGTGTGTCATAAAATTGACATTTCCAAATGTAAATGAGCTCCAAAGCAGTTAGTAAGATCTACATGTTGATGAAAACACACTGATACTTTTCAGAAATTGCATGTAGCCATACTACTTCATACTACTTGCATGTAGCAATCTACTTCTGCTAAGGGAGTACATTTACTCAGCAAAGAAATGAAAGGAACAAAACAAGGGGGAAAAAAGTAATGCAACCTCAGGTTGTTTCCTGTTTATGCTGAAGTTTGACCGCAATCCAATAAAAGCAGAATATTTTTCATTCAGAGGACATGCCCAGTCTTAACACTTCTATTAAAAATTCACACCCAGCACATAACTCATAATTACTAAAGGGCTGACAATCATCCAGTAGGATTAAATTAAGCAGTTTTATTACCAGTCAAGCTAATGCTGGTTCCAAAAACTTAATATTTCATGAAATACTAAACAATAGTGTATGTTTGTTTCACCTAGAAAGAGGTTACTGAGTGGAATAAATTGCTATATTTAATCTTAATGTATTATAAAATATACAAAAAAAAAATAAGGACATATAAACCCCCCCATCATATTATGCAACATACTTAATGAAATAAAAATAAGTCCTATTTTTGTATCAAGTGCAAAGAAATGAGAGGCTTTTTGTGAACAATTTAAATAAAACAAACATACAATAAAATAATCAGATCACTCAACACTAAAATAAAACTGCAGACTTCAACTAGGTACACACCTATACAATTATCGTGCTGTTCACCTGATATTGGCTGATCGGCCCAATGATTGTCCAGGGGTGTATGCAGGAGTTAGATGATAAATGGCTTCAAATGCTACTGCAACGGTCGGATCGGGACGTCTCATTTAAAGAGCTGCTTAAAATTTTAGATGTCCGAGCCTTTCCGATCACATAGTAGAAAGTACACAAAAGGCTAAAAATAGCTCAGTGAGTACCGTTGCATACTGATCAAATAATCCCTCTGAACTATCTCCTTATACTACTGTATACATCTTCCCTGTGGACAGCATATGTAGCATGGAGGAGAAAAACAGATCTTTATGATATTTTATTACAACCGTACAGTTTTCCAATTGGACATCACGTAAAAACAATTACGCTTGACCAATTATTTAAAAATCAGGGCTCTCCAATTGCAAATATATCAGACAAGTGACCCTCTTCATTTGAATGCTTGGACAGTACTGTACCCACATAATAAGCCATGGTCGTCTAGTGTTCATTCTAGGTCCTGCACCGGGCAGGCTGCAGGACGCAGAAAGGGGCACTTCTACGCGCGCGCCTAAGGCGCATGCCCCAAAAGGGGGTGTGGCCATGAGAAAAGGGGGCGTGTCTTTAAGACGTGACTATTTTTAGCAATCTTGGGGGCGTGCCCGGCACTTACAGACATGTCTGGCTGCGCTCTGGTCTCAGTGAATAGATGCCGGGCGCATGCATTCACCAGCGGTGACGGCTACACATGAACACTAGTCATCTCTTTACGGATCTCTATGCTCACAGTAACTGTACAGGAAAATACTATTACTTAAACCTATTATGTGCACATTCAGATATGTCTTCATACACTATTGCGGCAGTTGCGTCAAACAGCCCCTCTCGGCCCGCCAAGTCTGGTGCAACTCTGCTTGCGCAGAGCATCACAGATATACAAGTGTTGGTGTAACAAATGAATCACTGCAGTCTCTTGGTGTTTCTTATTCGCATCACATTGCAACAGATGCATTTTTATGGCGAAAAAAACGATCAGCGCAAGCAGAGTCATACAGGTCCTAGCAGCTCACTCGCGTCAGGCGTCTTGTGCCCCATGGTGTATTGAGGCTATGTGTATGAGAACACATCTGTAGTCCTACATTAATGGCCCGCATATATTGTAAACAAGCAAGAGAAAGGTGTTAGTTTTGAGGAGCAGAGCTCAATTATGTGGAGAAGCACTGAATTAGAAATAGAGACACAAAAAAGAACTGTAACCAACTTGTATTCACATCCTGGCTGTATTAGCTCTAGAAGCACACTGTGCCAAAAACACTTATATGAACAGATAACATACGCTGAGTTCATTAGCTACACCTGCCCTTCCCATGTCATTGGCTGCTCAATCATTGGAGGCATTACTATTATTATTACAAGCAGATAAGCATACATGACCAGACTATGGGTACACAGGGCTCGATTCAGACCCGCTCGCTAGATGCGTTCGCACGCAGCCAAAGTATGCAAATTCCAGATCGCACGGCAAGGCATTAGCACGCCCACTATGTCTTGGCGTGCGATCACAGTGTGTATTTAGACGCCTACCAGCCTGTGTTAAGACGCCCACTTTCCCACGTCATCTCCAGGAAGTATATGCAACAATCAGTAACATCGAGTACCAATGGACCCGATCGCAGCACTTGTGGCTGACCATACCCTACCGCAAGCACTGCGAGTGCTTCAGTGTGTAATTCAGCCATGTGACGTGTATTATGACATTGCGTCCTAATTATGCATGCCTCTGCAACGGTGTTAAGACGCTCAGACACACATGAGTTCGCACCACCACACCCCCGTTTCCATTGAACATCCGTCACCACCCACAAACGGTGCATCCTGTCACTCAGTCTAGCTAGGTGGCTATGCGCTGCGAGCGACCGCTTCCCGATCGCATGGACTAGTTCGCGCACTGAGTCCTATATGCATGTGCACATTGCAAACACCGGCAGGCTGTGCACGAATGCAGCCTAGCGAGCGGGTCTGAATCAGGCTGACAGTTCAAATGGATAGTGAAAAAGGAACAATGTTAAAGTAACACTGACCAGTACTGGGTGCCAGATCCTCCTGCAGTGCAGGCTGACAGAACAGTTTATACACCTCCCTCTTGATTTCTCCATTTCCAGTGTTAATTTTTTTAAATATATCAAATATTAGCTTTTTTTTACTTGTGCCATATTCAAATACATTGTTCCATACTGTTTTTTGAGCGCATAACCCGGTTGGAGAACTCCTAGGTGCATTTATCAGACGTGTTTCCCACGTATAATGCTACATGATACTGAACCTGCTCAGCCTGATGTTTTTTAATCACTCTTTTACCTCTTGCTTTTAAGGTGCTTTGCATGAGTTGTAAACAAAAATATGTATTGTGCATTGAATTTGAATGAAGATTTTGTTTAGACTCTCTATAAGTCCCAGTATGCACCCCTACTCCCCATCTTACTTTCGCATACAGTATGATTTACCGCTGGCAGCCCGACAGAGGAGGAAATCCCGATCATCCTAAAGGTAACTATAAACTAACACTAATCCTCCTTTAGGGTGCCTAACCCTAACCCCCCCCCCCCATCGCCTAAATTTAAGTCCCCCCCGACCCTCTTCCCAGGGGTGCCAAACGCTAACCCCCCCCCCCCCCCCGAGGGTACCTGATGCAAACCCCCCCCATTCCCCTAACCTCCCGGGAGGCGGGTACCTAACCCTAAGTCCCCCCCCAGGGGCCATAAACCTACCCTCTAAGCCCCCACCACCACACAGCTTGATCAGGATGCCAGGCGCCGGTCTCTCAGCGTCGGTAAAATGACAGACGTCTAGATTTAGACGCCCATCATTTAACCCTCGCCGGGATTAAGAAGTCGGGAAGCCGGCGGTCGGCATTGCGTCCGCCGGCTTCCTGAACGTATACCTTACTTTCATGTGCAGAAAATAGATCTTACTACAGTGCTGGTTAGGTCTGCACCTCCTCTCAGTCTCATCTACAAGAGTTCTCCCAAATATGAAGTTCCCTAACATGCCGATCAGGCTATTCCCCCAATCTCTGAGAAGCCATGTCTTTACTAAAGTTTACCCTACTCTCCCATCTCCACTCTGGAATTCACCAGCTCCTCTTGTCTAAACAGTGCCCACTACATTATGAGCACTCTCAAGAGCAGGGCTCTCCGTACCCCTTGATTTACCATCAGTATTTGGTCTATATTTTATGTCCACAATTTATGCATGGTCTGTTTACTTCAAACACGTTGCAAAGTCCATTCCCTGATAAATCCAGGCAGTTCTGAGAAGTAGATGTAGCTAATGCAGACAAAATAAATATATTTATAATTTAGGTTTGAGAAAATAAAAAAACTGTATGGTGTAGCTTTTGGGCAAGTATGAAATATTCAAGGAAGGAGGGATCCATTCCAAGAGCCGTTAAGTTTAACAGTGTACTTCCATGGAACTGGCTGTGAAAATAAGAGGTATGGTAGACTTACCATTGATAACTTTTTTTTCGCAGTCCATAGGGTCCACAGGGATACCATGGGGAAATGTGGTTCGAGTGACCCAGGCACCAAACAATTAAGCTTTCAGTTCCCAGGATGCCTCAAAGTCCTCCACCACATATACCCCGCCCCTGGCCACAGGCATTCAGTTCTGTGAACAAGCCCAAGGCAGGAGAAGGAAATAGAAGGAAATAAAATCTAACACCAGAAACACTCTGAGAAAATGAGGGAATCCGTGCCCGAAAGAAAAATTACCCAAGGAAGCCATGTGCGTCAGGGTTAGTGTCCTATGGACCCTATAGACTTCGAAGAAAAACAGTTATCTTAAGTCTACCATAAATCTTATTTTCTTCTTCAGGGTTCATAAGGATCCACAGGGATACCATGGGGATGTCCTAAAGCAGTTCCCCTAAGGGTGGGGGATGCTCCTAAGCAGAAAGGAGAACACATCGCCCAAAGGAAGCATCCTGAGAGGCAAAAGTATCAAAGTCATAAAACCTAAGAAAAGTGTGGACAGAAGACCATGTGGCTGCCTTGCACAATTGTACAGCAGAGGCACCACTACAAAATGCCCATGATGGCCCCACAGACCAGGTAGAATGTGCTGTCGCTGTGTTTGGGACAGGGAGATCAGCCTGTTGTACACCTGAGAGATAGTCATACGTAACCATCGAGCCAGAGTCTGTCTGATAGCTGGCCATCCTCGTTTGTGAAAACCGTATAGCACAAAAAGAGCATCTGACTTTCAAACAGAGTTTGTACGCTCCACATATATACGGAGAGCACGAACCACATCCAGGGAGGCTTTACCTACAGAAAGGTCTGGACCCTGAAAAGCTGGAACAACAATTTCTTCATTCACATGAAAACAGGACACTACCTTAGGAAGGGAAACCCTCCCTTGTACGAAGAACAGCTTTATCCTGGTGAAAAATCAAACTGGATCTGGACCGGCCTGTCCTGGAGCAGGTCCTGTGCCATGAGGAGTGCTTTGTATACTGCTCGAAGCTCCAGAATGTATGCAGAAAACTTCTCCTGATTTGTCCATCTTCCCTGAAAGGTGTGATGACCTGTCACTTCCCCTCATCCGCGAAGACTGGCGTCCGTAGTGAGAAGCACCCAATTTGGCAAAAAGAATGGGCGACCTTTGGCTAGATGATCCTTTTGTAGCCACCACAAGAGAGAGACGAACCTCTGGAGTGAGAAGGATCCTCTGGGACTTTATTAGATTATACTGTCCGTTCCACCAAGAGACCATTAATTTTTGCAGAGGTCTGGAATGGAACTGAGCATATTCCACCATGTCGAAGGTGGATACCATTGTCCCCAGGACCTGCAACGCTGACCCTTCGATTGCGTAGTTTTTTGCGAATTCGCAATGATAGGGCCGCAATCTTCTTCTGGCAGAAACACCCTTTTTGCATGAGAATCCAGAAATGCCCCCAGATGTACCATCCGCTGTTTTGGAGAGAGAAAGGGTCCCTTCCTTGGGAGAGATGGATATGGTGTTGTAGAACAGCTGGAGACTTAGCCAATATCAGAAGGTCGTCCAGATATGGTAGTATTCTGATTCTCTTATGCCTGAGGTAGGCAGTTATTTTATTTTAGTGAAGACCCGAGGGGCCGTTGAAAGACCAAAGGGCAGTGCGTGAAATTGGTAATGTTGTTGCAGGGCAGCAAACCGTAGAAATTTTTGGTGGGATGGCTTAAGAGGCACACGCAGATACACATCCTGAATGTCCAGGGAAGCCATAAAATCCCCAGGTTCCACTGCCAAAATAATTGACCGAAGAGTGTTACGGAACTTGGGTACATGGATGAACTTGTTGAGGGTTGTCAGATTCAAAATAGGGCAATGAGACCCATTCGGTTTCTGAACCAAAAATAGATTGGAATAATAAACCTTTCCTTGTTGACCCACAGGAACCGGGATTATCACCCGGGCCTGCAGCAGGGAGTAAATGGCCTCCTGGAGGGCCAAGACCTTGATAGAATCTGATGGGAGAGTTGTGCAAAAAAACTTCTGGGGAGGATGCCTCCGGAAAGTGAGGGCATACCCCTGAGAGGCCACTTCTTGGACCCAGGCGTCTGTTATTGTTTGATGCCAGTAGTCTGCAAATTGAAGAAGTTGGCCTCCCACCCTGGGATCTCTAAGGAGGAGGCCCGCCCTATCAGGCAGAGGGTTTGTTGTCCAGACCATAATTCAAGATCAGTTTATGATCTTGAATTATGGTTCACAGACACTGCGAACAGCTAGAAAAAAAAACACTAAACGTACTACAACTAAAGGCAGTTTTATAGTCTGTTGCCCTACAGGGTACAATAAAAGTTAGCAATCCCACCATGAACAATGCCCATGTTTCTCTCTGTTTTCGAATCCAGGCCTATGAGCTGTGACGCTTTGGAGAGAACCGTGCCAGTGAGAGATGAGACACCATAAAGTGTCAATGTCATACCAAATTACAATTGGATTAATTCATCAAGATTTTACCAAAACTGGTCATGTTCATGGGACAAGGATAGGGAGCATTTTCATAGGAAACTAACTAATGTTCTTTATGTACATCATCCTTTCATTTTCTTATAGTGGTCCTTTAATGATTTAGACATCAAACAAAAGCTATAGTAGCTCCAGTACACAGAGGTCAGGTTTAGAGAAAGTTTAGAAGGAGACACTGCACAGTCATAGGGTGACATAAGTGTTGATGGTCATCGAGGCGGAGTTTTTGAGTCTACCCAAGGCCAGCGCAATGATGTTAGCATTGCAGAGGACGGGCTCCGCTGTACTGGCGATTCTTTCTTCTGGCAGCTTTCTCCTTTTTGAGACCAGTCATCTCCTATTTGCGTCTGATCACATCACATCTCCTCACCTTCTCCCATCCGCCCTGCTGCTGCTTGGCCACTTTCACTTCCGACCCTAAGCACCTTCAATACTGTCATACCAGGGACTCGAACCCACTTTGCAGTCAGTCACCTTACACATGGAGCTATTTGCTCCTATAAAGGAAGCATGTGAATTCGAACTATATGAAGCTACTTGTAATTGTCCGTATAAACCATTGCAGCTGAGCAGATCTATGTAGTGTCTGGCTGCAGAGGATTGGATGTGTGGCTCACCACTGCATACATCTGCCTAGTTGCAAAAGTTTTAAACTAACAATTACAATTAGCTTCATATAGTTAGAATTCACAGATTTCTTATGAAGGAGAAAATAGCTCCATGTGTAAGGTGTTTGACTGCAAGGTAAGAGGTAATGGGTTTTGAATCCCAGGTATTGAGAAATTTGTTTTAAACAAAGGAGGTTGTAATTGAAGGTGCGTATATTCTCCTGTGCATACAAGAGCCTTCCTGTAAATGTGATAGGTGCTGGCTTCAAGTCCTAAGAAATGTGTGATTTAAAATAAAAAATAATGCAACTGTAAAGGATCTCTCAAGTTAAGTGAATTAACTGGATTCTATGTATATCTATATATATCAATGTTCGTCCAATATTATGGACTAGGGCACTCACCACCCACCATACTATTGTGTAGATGAAAAAATAAACTTTATTATTGAAATAGAACATCGAACAGACACTATTTCAAGTCGACGTTTCGGTTCACGACGAACCTTTTTCAAAAATGGCTTACATGGAACAGCATTTGTAATTTTAATCGACAAACAACATCTCGCTGTACAAGTACGAGAAAATACAAGGGTGCACCACTCGCAGCGCCCGCTATGTCTTGCCTGGCGAGTGCCCTTGTCCATAATATTGGACAAAGATTGATATATAGTGGATCTGAAAGATTTTGTTGGCACCCACGTTTTAAATATATTAAGTAGGTGTGAGTGCAGGACACCCATGTGATATCGATATATATATCCTCTATATATAATATATATGTATATTATATATAGAGGGGGGGGGTTACAATAAAGTACAATAAAAGCTCAGCAAAACTACATTGTGGTTTTAGACATACATCTATGGGGCAATCATAAATGTGTTCATTTCAATTCCTCCTACTTTGGTAACAATTATTCCCTGATTATTACATACTGTGAAAATATGAAGCTACGTGCTCATGACTATATTACACTGCCCTATTCTCCCAAGTCTTTCTGAGGAAGTAGGTGCTGCTCACATCTTTAAAAAAATAATGTAATGCTACATGCTAGGCATAAGGCGTCTGACTGCAAGAATAGGACATCGCTATATATCAGCAAAAAAGTAAAATATCTATGAAAAAGGAAAAAACAGATGGCTTAATTACATATTGTGGATTAAAGCAAGTAAAATTTGCATCATGCAACATAATACAGTAAGATACTTGCTGTGAAAATAAGGAAACACAAATTATTCCAGTCTTGGAACTAGTGGCATTTGAGAACAATGAATGCAAATAGTTGTGTCACAGACTGCTACAGAACACATGTAATTCCCCTTCATGTGTCGCATGGTGTGCTGACCTTATTCTGCTGACTTTTCTCGCTCAAGGAAAATTCTGTAGTTTTTTTCTTTTCTTTTACAAAAGACTATATCACCCATGCATATTCTATATATAACCGGGAATCATGCAAACTCTTACTTGCTTTTCTGGTACAAAAATTTTTTACAAAGCGAAAGACTACTACATACTTTATTATTTTAACTAACTCTAGTTATCCAATGATATCACCCAGTCTAGCTGAAAAATCCAATGATATGGGGGTAAAAGCATACTTGCCTACCCTCCCGAATTCCATGGGAGACTCCTGCTACCCTGGAATATAAAGTGAATCCCCCGCTTTCTCCACTACCCCAAATCCGGACTGCGCATGCGCGAGTCTGGATGTGATGGGGGCGGGGCTTGAGGACGTCTCAACGAGCTTTATTCAGGACGTCACGCTTAATACTATAGGCTGGCCATCGCGGGGTTGTGAGTAGCGGTGGCCGGCCACTTAGCCCGGCACACAGTCACTGGCTTCCCTGGAGCCCGATTACAGCGTGGACGGCTGTGTGTGAAATCACAAGTGGTAATAGGGCGGGTGGTCGGCAGCGCAGCCTGTATGGCCACAGTGCCCTTACCTCCTCTTCACATTGTAGTGGGACCTGCTCCTTCCTTCGCTCCACGGCAGCCACGCTATCACTGTAGGAACAGTGAGACCTGTGCAGCAGCAGAGTAATGAATACCTGGTAAGTGAAAAACTGTGGGGACTGGACACTGGGCCGGGAAGGAATAGTTGAGGGAGTCAGTTAACTCCCAGTACACACTGACATGGGGTATTCTTTTTAATATTTACTATAGAGGGGGCTGTGTAGTGTTATATGATCGGAGGGGACAGCTCCCAGTACACATGTCTATTATTTACAATAGAGGAGGCTGTGTAGTGATATATGAGGGGAGGGGACAGCTCCCAGAACACTGACATACAGTATTATTTTTATTATTTACAATAATATGAGATATGGTAAGAACTTACCCTTGTTATCTCTATTTCTACGAAGTCCATAGGGTTCCACAGGATACCTTGGGGTATAGGCGATGGCGGCAGACATCCAGGCACCACAGAGTTAAATTTTCAGCCTCCCAGGATGCACTGGGGTCCCTCTCCTATACCCCGCCCCCGAGCCTCAGGCCACTCAGTTTCGTAACAAGCCATAGGCCGGAGGAGGAGAACAAAGAGAGAGAAGAAAGTCTGGAACACACAAGAATCACATTCTCACCAGAAGGAGACGGAGAAACCGGTGACCAGATCAAAGCCCATCTGCAGTACAGGTGCGACAGCGCGGGAGTCCTGTGGAACCCTATGGACTTCGTAGAAATAGAGATAACAAGGGTAAGTTCTTACCATATCTCATATTTTCTACTTCAGGGTCCATAGGGTATGCACAGGATACCTTGGGGATGTCCCAAAGCAGTATCCTTTAAGGGTGGGGACGCTCCTGTGCTGTAAGGAGAATCCGCCGCCCGAAGGAAGCATCCTGAGAGGCGAAGGTATCAAAAGCATAATACCTTACAAAAATATGGACAGATGACCACGTGGCTGCCAATCACCGCTGAGGCGCCACGTCGAGCTGCCCACGAAGGACCCACAGACCTAGTGGAAGAGCTTTAATAGAGGATGGAACAGGAAGACCTGTGAATCCATCCTGCCAAAGTTAGCGTAGTGGCAGGCCAACCCTTTTTTTATGGAAACCAGAAAGGACAAAACCGAGAGTCTGATTTCTTAAATGGACTGGTACGGTCAACTTAAATTCTTAGCGCCCGTACTACAGCCAAATAGGCCTCACCAGCAGAAAGGACTGGGGAAGTAAAGGCAGGTACTATAATTTCCTCATTGATGTGGAAACTAGACACCACCGTAGGTAAAAAACCAGGGCAAGTGCGAAGCACTGCCCAGTTCCTAGGAAAGATGAGAAAAAAAAGGGAGGTCTACATGACACAGCCCCCCATTCCGAGATCCTACCGGCCAAATCAATGGCCAGAAGGAATACATTCCTAGCCGTAAGCCATTTGAAATCCACTGAGCCCAGTGGATCAAATGGCGGTCCTCAGAGAGCCCTAAAGACCACAGCCAAATCCCAAGGAGCCACAGGTGGAACACAGGGATGCTGAATATAATGTACACCCTGCACAAAGGTGCGGACATCAGGAAGAGTAGCAATCCTACGATGAAACCAACAGGGCAGAAACCTGCACCTTCAGGTAAGCAAGGCGAAGACCGTTATCTAAGCCCACCAGTAGGAAAGCCAACCTCTGGATATCCGGAATACACGAGGAGCCTAGCCTCTAGGGCGACACAACTGAAAGAAAGTATACCATACCTAATGGTAAATTCTTGCAGATAAAAGCTTCCGAGCTCTTAGCATGGACAGAGCCATTGTTAACTATAGAGCTGGAAAAACTCCTAGACCTTAAGAGAGCAGACTCCACCGCCACACCGTCAAGGACAGACAACCCAGGTCTGGGTATCAGCCAGGATCCTGAGACAACAGGTCCGGGTGTAGAGGCAACAGCTTCGGAGTGTTAACTGAGAGGCTCCGAAGATCTGAGTAATAGCGCCATCTGGCCTACGCTGAAGCTATCAGCAGGAACGTGCCTCCTTCTTGCTATTACTGGAGGAAGAAGGGATAACGGAGGGACGAGGTACACAACCTGGAAGGTACACTGGACCTACCTACATCTATCAGAATAGTCTCATCTCTGAAAGGCTCCACTTGTTCACCAGAAGATTGAACACCTCCTGATAAAGAGGACATTTCCCTAAATGCACGTCTTGACGGCTGAGAAAGCCTGCTTTCCATCTGAGGATTCCTGAATGAACACTGCCGATGACGGCAGGGATATAGCCTTCCACCCAAGCCAGAATTCGGGATACCACTGTTAGTGTCGCCTGACTTCGGGAACCTCCTAGGTGGTTTACATAAGCCATCATGATGGCGTTGTCAGACTGTACCTGCACGGTATTTCCGTGGAGGACCTGTCCTGCATGCTGGAGAACCTTGAATACTGCTCAGAGTTCTCAGATGTTTATGGGAAGCGCAAAAACTACTGGTGTCCACCTGCCCTGGAACAAGTGTGGACCCGTCACTGCTTCCCAGCCACGGATACTGGCGTCCGTCGTCAGAAGGACCCTGTCCGCAATCCCAAAGGGGGTGCCCCTTGTTTAGGTGAGCTTTCCGCAGCCACCAGGCCAGAGAGAGATAAACCTCCGGGGAAAGCCTATTGACTTTATCCTATGGGGCAACCCATCCCATCCGGAGAGGATCAAGTTTTTCAGAGGTTTAGAGTGAAGCTGGGTACTCTCCACCATGTCGAACAGCGACACCCTGGAACCCAAGAACCACATTGCCAAGTGAATAGACACTCGGCGACTCTGCAGGCAACTGCGTACCTTTGCCTGTAATGCAGAGATCTTTTCCTCAATCACAAAGATCCTCAGATGTTGGGATATGGAGCATCCTCTGTGAAGAATCAGAGAGGACCATTTCCAGTTTATCAGTCAGCCCTAACGTAGCAACACAGATATTGTCCGTTGCATATGTCACGGAAGTATCTCTGGAGACCGTGGTAACAACAGGTCACCCAGATAGGGGAACAAGCGGACCCCCTGCATCCGCAGGTGGGCTGCCATAACTGCCATGACCCTGGTAAACCGTGAGGCGCGGAGGCCAGACCAAGGGGCAATGCCAGAAACCGGAAATGCTTATCGACCACTGCAAACCTGAGGAAAACACTGGTGTGCTAAGAAAAGAGGGATATTCAGGTAGTCACCCTGAATATATCCAACGACACCACAAAATTCCCAGGCTCCATTGAATGATGGAATGCAGGGTCCCCCTCCCGAACCGAGGAACCCTTAAGAATTTGTTGAAGGATTCGAGGTTGAGAATGTGCTGGTAAGACCCATTGGGTGTCTGTACCAGAAAGAGGATGGAGTAATACCTCGTTCCACTTTGTACTGTAACTCCTGCCTGGAGCATAGAGTGTAACACCCT
The DNA here is from genome assembly GCA_031769625.1 of Taudactylus pleione. Classification (NCBI taxonomy): domain Eukaryota; kingdom Metazoa; phylum Chordata; class Amphibia; order Anura; family Myobatrachidae; genus Taudactylus; species Taudactylus pleione. Next base: position 11,650,418 of record JAUIMM010000169.1, read on the forward strand.
CAAAAATTACAGGGCCTTGTCCTGAATTGACAGAAGACCTGTAACGAAAAACCGCCTGGGAGGCTTTTACCGGGAGGAGGAGAGGACATACCTTCAAGAAAATACTTCTCTTACCCCAGTGTCCGTGGTGGTCAGACACCAGCACTGGGCGAACTGGAGAAGCCGGCCTCCAACTCTGGGGTCTCCCGAGAGGAGGCCCGTCCCGTGAGGCTGAAGGCTTATAGTCCAACTTGGGAGTAGGACGTCTTGTACTCCAAGCTTGTTCTTATGGCTGAGCAGATTTCCTGGCTACTGACTGTCTTGGAAAGCTGTATTTTAGACTTACCCTGGCCTCACAGGGCCGAAAAGACAAAGCCCCAGACCCTGATGGGACTGTAGCTGATGGCAGAAACGCAGACGTAGCTGCTGCCTGCAGGGCCACAATTGCGTCCAGACGAGGGCCAAACAGGACTTGTCTCGTAAAAGGCAAAGCATTCCAAATGGAATCTGCGTCCGCTTTCCAAGAGCGCAACCACAGGGAGCGGCAAGCCGCTACTGCTGCCGAGGAGATTCTGGAAAGGAGTAGGCTATATGTAAGACCGTCTCATTATGAACTTGGCAAAGTCTCTGAGAATTTGCCACTATCCACCTGCTCTGCTGGAGAGTCAGTGTGCAGAGATCCAGTTACCTACTCAGCGTTCCATGGCTCTGGCCCCCCAGCACACGGCCATAGCCAGCCTGGAAGCCCGTCCAGCAAGGGAATATAGGATTTTAGATATATTTGCACCTTGCAATCTGGAACCTCCTTCAAAGAGGACCTGGAGGGCATGGGCAACATAGCACTCCTCACTAGGCGTGTAACATGAGAATCTACCCGTAAAGGTAACTCCAATTCGGAAATGTAATTATCCGCAAAGGAGTCAACCGTTTTTGAGGCTGGAACCGCTTACCGTTTTTGAGGCTGGAACTGCTTACCCGGATTTTCCACGCCTCCTCTAAATGATCCACCTGACCAGATAGAGGAATTACAGTGGAAACACCCTTATCCATATTTGGATTTAGCCACGGGGGATATGTAATAACCAAAGCCGCACGGACTGCCCGTATAAGGCCAGGTATATAGACTTTAGACCCATACGTCTCCTTTGCACTAAGGGGCTCGTGTCTGAAAAAGTCAATAATGTCACCGTCATCAGACGTCATGTCTTTACCCATCTGAGACCCGAAAGGCCGTTTAGAAGGCCGAAATGGTGACTCCCCCTGTAAAACGTCCATCAGGTGCTATACCATTTGGACAATAAATTCACCCACACAGGCTCCTGCGAGACCTGGGGGGCGAAAAACAGGATACACTGGGGTACCATCAACTGTCCAGGGACCCCTGCATGTGATGAGACCACCACAAGCTGCGATAACCCCTATGGGGAAACGCAGGGGGCGTTGCCCACAAGGGCTGCAAGCATCTTAGCCAGCCGAGTGCGGTCCCCTTTTTTGTGTAGGCACAGTGACAGAAATGGGGCGTGATATTTAATACAACATGCCCTCCATAGACCTTCAGCGTCTACATATCCCTCCGCTAACTGCACATGATATCAGTACATTATAGCTGGAAGAGGATATCATCGTTCACTCTCAGACATGAGGAGTGTGAACGGAGCGTATGTGACCTCCCACACAGAAAAAACACGTTTACTGTGAGGTAATAAACACCCTGCAACACCGCACCGCAAGGGCTGTAGCAGAAGAACAGGGATAGGAAAAAGGCTGACAGTCAGAAATGAAAGTACAGGCAAACAGCGCTAGCATTTAAGTCACATACAATGCACAGATAATATCCTGCATTACAAGCACTGCGATCAACTACACAGACCAGAGCCTGGTAGGAAACAGTGCTGCATACACTGACCTTAATTGAAGGAGAGGTATGCGGGGGGCCCGGACCGCAATGGCATCTGTATCAGCTTCCAGCAGCGTTTGCCATCCCCAGCACATGTAGTGAGAAAATGGCCACCGAGGAGCAGAGAGAAGGCAAGGCCCGGGGGAGGAGCGCTGACACAGCCCGCTCAGACCGCTGTGGAATGGCACTGTGCAGCGGGGGAGACGCCGGCTGTGAGACAGGGAAGGCGTTCTCCCCTGGCCTGCTATTAACCCCTGGGACGCCGCGCTGTACCGCACATGCTGCGGTCCACTGTCCCTGGTGGTCTAGTGGAAGGCGCAGGATCCGTACCTGGCCCCACGCGCAGCCGGTCCCCAGGGAGCCCCCTGCCTGGGGACCAAACAGGACTGTGTTACCGGCGGGTGCCCACCGCGGGACCCCGCCGCTTACCTTGTTCCCCGTGCATCCGGCCACAGTCCAGGTAGCCGGGATCACCGCTAGCTGTGACCCCAGCTACCTACCAGCAGGTACCGGCGTTTTGGTACCGGCGGGGTGTAGGAGTGACAGCATGGACGTCAATACTGACTGTCCTATGCTGGAGCACTCTAGTTGTGCAGCCACAGCTGCGAAGAAATATTCAGGGGCCTTAACAAGACCCCCCTCTGTACGGTGCGACTGGTCAGGCCAAGCACCGACGAAAACTGGGTGGCCTGAGGCTCGGGGGCGGGGTATAGGAGAGGGACCCCAGTGCATCCTGGGAGGCTGAAAATTTAACTCTGTGGTCCCTGGATGTCTGCCGCCATCGCCTATACCCCAAGGTATCCTGTGGATACCCTATGGACTCTGAAGTAGAAAAAGGAACAGTGTAGTGGTATATGAGGGGAGGGGACACAGCTCCCAGCAAACACAGATATGTGGTATTATTATATAGAGGGGAGAAGACTGTACATATGACACATCCTGCACCGCTGCAACAGCATTGAGACACCAGCCCACGCACAGCAACTGGACAGCCGTGACTCTCTTACCCACAACCGCATTTTGCAGTATCTAAACCAGATCTCCTGTTATTGCCAGTGTCTCACCCCTGAGTAGAAATAGATATAGGTGATGTCAGGGTACATCTACTGAATGTGATCTATCCACTACCAATTAGATACGCCCATAGGTAATGCTAGACATGCCCTTAGGGCGGAGCATGGCACACCCCCCTCGATGGCATATACTACAACCGACTATAATCTCCCTGAAACTCATTTTCAAAAGTAGGCAAGTATGTGTAACAGATGTAAGCAGATTGTAGATTTCACCCATTCAACAAGGACTGCTCAATAGCATTATGGCCTGAAAACTAAATTACTATAAAAAAGCGGACTTCTCTTTACCATTCATGCTATGAAAAAAACAAGAGAAGATGGTGGCGATTGCCATGCTAGTTTATATAACATTCGGGAACAGTGAGATCATTGGTACATTATAAAATTTAATAAATAAACCATGCAAAATTAATGTAGAGCGAGACCATGTCAATTCCAGATCTTACATCCTGTTAAACATGATTCCAGGATTAATAGAAGCATCAGATGCACAGAATTAATCAAGAACCGACATGTGCTATCCTGAAACATGTCCTACAGAATACATCAACAACAATTATCTGATCCTATTTAAAGTTTCACAATCTGAACCAGGACCAATAACTTTGTATTTGGCTTAGCTGATGAAATGCACACAAATATTACTAGGAATAAAGTACAATAAAAGCTCAGCAAAAATATATTGTGGTTTTAGACATACATCTATGGGGCAATCATAAAAGTGTTCATTTCAATTCCTCCTACTTTACCATTATTTCCTGATTATTACATACTGTGAAAATATGAAGCTACGTGCTCATGACTATATTACACTGCCCTATTCTCCCAAGTCTTTCTGAGGAAGTAGGTGCTGCTCACATCTTTAAAAAAATTATGTAATGCTACATGCTAGGCATAAGGCGTCTGACTGCAAGAATAGGACATCGCTATATATCAGCAAAAAAGCAAAATATCTATGAAAAAGGAAAAAACAGATGGCTTAATTACATATGTTCACTTGTGAATTAAAGCAAGTAAAATTTGCATCATGCAACATAATACAGTAAGATACTTGCTGTGAAAATAAGGAAACACAAATTATTCCAGTCTTGGAACTAGTGGCATTTGAGAACAATGAATGCAAATAGTTGTGTCACAGACTGCTACAGAACACATGTAATTCCCCTTCATGTGTCGCATGGTGTGCTGACCTTATTCTGCTGACTTTTCTCTCTCAAGGAAAATTCTGTAGTTTTTTTTCTTTTATAAAAGTTGCTGTCCGATCGTAATACTGGCTGGGCATCACACCTTATATAGCCTGCAATGCCCGAGACATAGACACAAACTAAATTAAGCTAAATGTTGTGACCTAGGCTCTACAAGTTGTCCATTAGATATAGTGTCAGCTGCCAATCTACGCTCCTTCCTTCCCACCAATTATGAGAACACAACAAAGAAAAAACCAAGCACGCTTCACATTATTACCTGGCTGTTTCATACTGCTTCACAGTAACTAGTGTATCCTCAATTGTCTTGTTCACAAGTGTGTTCACACTAGAGATAAAAAAGTTGATAGCTCCAAGAAGTGTTTCTCCGTTCTTGGCAAGAAGCTTCTGAGTATCTGCATTGTATCCAAACTCCTCCTAAAATACAACATACAAAGTTCAGACTATGATTAAAATAAGTTCATTTTATCTTCAAACAAACAAATCAATACAATTAATAAAGTACAGGTCCTCATCTAGAAAATATTGTCATAAACGTAGCTAGAAATACAAAATGCACATACTAAAAGGCATATTCAATTATTTCTCCTGCAGGTGCAGGGATTTTTGCAATGAAGTGCAGGGTTTTTTAGTTTTTGAGCGCCGGGAGGGTTTTTTTTTTATAGCAGCCATAGATCACGACCAATTTTTTCTAAAATCCTAATTTTTAGGAAAAATGAACATGTATTCATTTAGATGCCCTGACACTGGAAATCATTACAGATTTGTACGATTAGCCCTAATAAAAGTACCTTGTGTTCTTAATTTGTGTTAAAATCTTTCTAGAAGCATATTTATAAAAGTGGCGAAGAATGATAGAAAACTGTATTTTTTTGGGGAAAAATAAATAGTGCTGTCAAATTTGGGGTACTTGAAAATGGAGGCTAGCATATTTGTGTTTCTAAAGTGCACTTTTAAAAAATTAAAAAAATCCACCTGCTGCATGCACCTGCAATCCTAAAAACACCTGCCCCATCCATACAGCCCCCCAAGAAACCTATTTCGCTACTTTGTATCCCTGCCCTCCCACTTTTTTAATTTTGACCCCAAAAATGACATGTCTTCTTTTGGGTGTTCTGAGGTATTTTTCCATAATCTGTTTTAGCGGTGTTGTCCTTTTGGAGGGGGGGGGGTCCAAATGGTTCTTAATCAATTCCCCACATTTGCACCCCAAAATAGAGATTTTGCACTTTTTTCCACCTGCCATTCATTGGAGAAACTTTTCCGCCTATTACAGTGCATTGAGTTTCCACTTAGGTGAAAAAAATCCAGGAATTGAATTTGGAAATAAGATGCTAACAGGCGAAAAGTGTCAATAGGCGAAACTTTTTTGCTTATTTTGCGTATAATTGAATACGGCCCATGGTTGGGAAATGCTCTGGGACCCCGGTGGCACCCTTCTTAATGACAAATTAAACAATTGGAAGTTTCCAATCAGCTCAATTAGTCCTTAATTACTTACCTTCCACAGCGCAGCAGGGCGAGTATGTGAGGGTGCGAGAGTGTTTGCAAGTATGAGTGAGTGTGTGCGCACGCGCATGTGTGCGCGTGTGTGTGTGACCCCCCTGTGTAAGTGTATTCCACCCCCTTCAACCGGCACTGAGAGAACTTAATCTCCCAGTAGCCCGTGTACCTTCCAGCAGGCCCCGGGACTCCCAGCAGTCCTCTTCCCAGTGACAAGTTGAAGTGTAGGCCGTGGAGACCCCCGGACATGTAAAAATAAATATATATATATTTTTATGCGCCATGGGGTTTTCAGCTTTGAAAGCCCTGCAACAACTGTTTTAAAATTAGATACCGCGGGTATCGGAAGCGCGCATACCCATGGTAATCCAAAATTCGGCACAATGTTTTTTACCTTGCTTAACTCTCCCCCAATTGCATATGCCCCCAAAAGTCTTGTGGGCAGTGACGAGATTTCAGAGTTGTAGCCTTGAATTTTAAAGCCAAAAGCAACCTAGTTTGCTTTAAAAAAATTGGCACTTTAAATCTTAAAGTCTCACTGCCGAAATCTCTTGACTGCCAGCAACTCACAGGCTATACATTTGGACCTTAATCAATATTTTTTTCCCCTGTGTTCATATACATAAGAGGTTGATTAATTATATTTTGTATAGGCTTTCATGGAATTATGGTTTAATACGTTCAGAACCAACATTTATTTTCATTAAATTAATGCTATGCATATTGTTTTTATCTATTCCACAATTTAGAGTCTACTGACTTGTTTGATTATGTTGGGGGAAAAAATAGGCCTAATATATTAAGTAAAAAATTCTAAAATACTTTAACAGATGACCGTAAAGGACCAAAACCTTAAAAAAAAAAAAAAAAAAAAGGATCAAAATCTTACAAAAAGCAGGTTACCAAATCAAACTTCAAAATCATGGAAACAAGGTGGTAAAGTTTCTATTTTTTGAACCCATCAGCATTTGTACTGAAAATAGAACATGCAGAGCTAAGATCAGACACTGATGTCATCAGTACTGTGCCACAAGGCATGAGAACAATAACAGGGGGTGGGCTGCCGGCTATTCTAGATGATCAAAGTGAAGCTGAAATGCTAAATAAATCATTTCATGAAGGTTAAGCTAAACAAGTGATAAGTAGAGCTACAGGTACAACAGGAATGATGATGTACTGCACCAATGAATAGCATCGGCATTACTATGGAAACTTGTGAAGGCTATTAAAAACAGGACACACAGCAGGACACACAACCTATTAGGAGGACAAGTGGAAATATGGGCAAGGACAAACCGTTATACAGCAGTTACATAGTACTAACAGGAGAGACTTAGGAGGAAAAAGATTATGCTCCCATCATAGGAGAATTACTAATGTGAGTTGGATTAAGAAAATCTCTATAACCTGTCAAACAAAAGTATGAATACTGTAACAGAGCACCCACTTTTCTGACTTCCTGTGTGTAACCTTATGAACAATGCACTGATATTGGCAGGTACTCAGAGGATGCCATCATCCCCTTCTCATGTTTTATCCGGCCAATATTTACATAGCTTGAGACACCATCTGCTAATTAATGTACATCATCAAGCTCAATTAATTCATCTGTGCAAGACCAACGAGTGTGGTACCCTCTAATACTTTCCCACACACACACAATAATATATATATATATTCCATAGACAAAAAAACCTTACAGTTTCACATGTCCCATTAAGGCTTCTTAGACATGATCTGAAATTTCACAAAACCTACTGAATTTCTGACACTCAAACTTAAAGCAATGAAATTCCGATCATTAAGGCTGACGCCTTAATTGACGTGTTCCTTGCGTAATACAGATATGGTATGCCATCACACCCCTGTGGTTAACTGCAGATTCAGCACTCTTAGAGAGTAAGATTGCTGTCACTCACAAAATGGTCGAGCTGCTAATTCACAGAATTGTGTTCTCATTGTCGCCCCCAGGTCCTTCCGCCTGCACCACCACCGCCCACACTGCCGCTGCACCGCCACCGCTAATGCCCGCTACCGTCCCCAGGTCCCGGCCGCAGCTAACACCCGCTACCCCCCCCTCCCCCTGGTCCCAGACACAGCTAACGGCCGCTTTCTTCCCCCGAGCCCACTGCCACTACCGCCCGCACTGGCCAGCCATCTTGGTGCACCCAAGTGAAGCCACAGTGAGTATACCTGCTGGAGGCTCCTACTGAGGCTGCGCAACAAGTTGAAACTTCCTATCTCTATAATAGCAAATTTGTGAGGTAATAGTTTAAAAACTGTAACTTTCTCAATTACCTAAACCCCAAAAGCACCTACCCTGGAACAATAGCTACCTAATAAAACAAACCCCAAGTCTAAAATCGCCCCCTACCCTGAGTTATGCCTTCCCAAATATCCCCCATAGAGAACAGCAGAAAAGTGGTCCTAATTGAGAGTGTCAGAAAAAACTGACAGTTGGAACTTTAGACTACTCCCAAATCCTCATATTTTATGTTTTTGCCCTGAAATTTGGAGTGCAGCACCGAGCGACAGTTCTACCAGCCCGTGACAAATTTCAGCTCCGCACCTACAATAGCTTTTGAGGTGGAGCCCCTTAAACATCATGCTCCCCCCCCCCGGAGTCCTCTACGGGAGAAGTCTGTTTTTTTAGATTCAGCCTTAATATAAGGATGCGACTGTGCCCTTATAATATTATATATATATATACATACACACACACACACACACACACACACATATATATATATATATATTTATAGATACGAAGGTGGTTCAATAAGTAAAGTTACAAGATCTTTCACGTGTGTAATGTTCTCTATTTCATTCTAATTTCCTGCCAGGCCAGAGCAGCTAGACCACGGCTTTCCCTTATGGCCATTAGACATCAGCTGTAAGATGGCGGGGCTGGTGGTAACATTGGGATGCGCAGTGTGATCAGATTTCTGCATGTAAAGGGCACATCAGCAAGCTGAAATTCATCACCAACTTGTCGAGGTGTACAGAGATAACGTCATGTCATGGAAACAGGTTTGGTGCACTGTGTTTAACGGCAGGACAAACATTCGCCACCAATGAGAATTTGAGCCGCATTGAAGGTCTGATTCAGGAGGACAGACGCATTCGAGTTAGTGATATTGCTGATGAACTTAACATCTCAGTGGGTACTGGGAACAACATCGTTCATATGTGACTAGGGTACAGGAAAAAAAAAGTATTCACACTGGGTAAAGAAACAACTCACAGAAATTCACCAAACCATTAGGATGGGATTATCTCTTGTGCACCTAACACTGTATTTTAAGGAGGAGGGGAGTGCAGTTCAGCATATTGTTACAGACAATGAAACGTGGGTGCATCGTGTAACACCGGAGATGATGTAAGCATCCATGACATGGAAACTTTTATCATTTCCACCTTCAAAGGAATTTGAAACAACTATCAGCAAAGAAGGTGAAGGCGACTGTGTTTTGGGACCACAAGGGCATGCTTTTTGTAGAATTACTCACAAAGGGAGATAATGTGAATGCTGTCCGCTATTGTAACACATTGAGCGGGTTGCAGAGGGCAATTAGAAAACGACCTGGGTTTGCTGCGAACAGGAGTCGTATTGTTGCACAAGAATGTCCACACTCGGCCAGCTGCACGCGTGAGTTGTTATGGCGCTGCCATTGGGGATACTGGACCACCCTCCCTAAAGTCTAAACCTGGCACAGAGTGATTTTCCATTTATTTGGACCATTGAAGAAGCACTTTGGTGGAAGACAATTCGGAACAGACGGTGAAGTTCAGCAAGCTGTCATGTCCTGGGTTCAGGCGCTTGACACTGATTTCTTTAATGCCATGATAGATGCCTTTGTGTCTTGGTGTACAGTTGGAACAAATACTTATGGGGTCTATGTGGAAAAATAATCTGTATCAAG
>JAUIMM010000169.1:11665000-11709384 GCA_031769625.1 Taudactylus pleione
CTACGGGAGTGACGTCATGAAGTCACTCCCATAGTTCCGAGGAGAGGGCGCCGGGGACGGAAGGCAGCAGCACTGGAGCGGGGTTTCAGGTAAGTATTTATTTTTTTTTTTTGTATGTGTGCACGCTCACGGGGGGGGGGGGCTCACTACAAGGGGCATCACTGGGGGCTCACTACAAGGGGCATTACTGGGGGCTCACTACAGGGGCCCTCACTACTGAGGCACTGCAAAGGGGGACCACTACTGGAGGTACTGCATAGAGAGACCATTACTGGGGGGAAACTACATAGGTGGCACTGCATAGGGGGACCTCTACAGAGGGCACTGCACGGGGGCGGCAGCTGGGGCTGGCATAGGTGCTGGGGGGGTGGTACATTTTAATTTGGGGGGCACACCAACATTTATCTTGCCTCCGGGCACCTGGGATGAAGTTACACCACTGTGTGTGAATGGTGCAGAGGGGAAGTAATTGCATAGAATAGCAAATGGACTTTATACGAGTGGTTCCGGAATGTGATAAGCTTGCCTAAAGAGGTGTGCTTTCAGGGAACACTTGAAGGCTTGGAGACTTGATGAAAGCCATGTTGCACATGGAAGTGCATTCCACAGAGAAGATGCAGGCTGAAAAAAGTGAATGGGAGTAGTTAATGAGTGTATATGAGAGACGCAGATCTGGTGCAGAGCGGGGGGGTTGAGTTGGGAGATATTTTGAAATAAGCATGTAGATGTATGTTGGTGTAGTTTAGTTGATAGCCTTATGTGTAAGTATTTTATATTGAATTTGTGAAAAACAGGCAACCAAAGTAGGGACTGACAAAGAGGAGCAGCAGAAGAGGTAAAGTATAGCTGCTGCATTCAAAAACAGAGGATTATACTTATGGATAACTATATTTCTTCAAGTTAGCTCATGGCAGCCATTACTCTGGATTAGTAACTCATTTCCCATATGTGTACACATGAAGTTTTTCCAAACCGGCGCCCACCTGCTGTATATATTCTATAGCCCCTCCTCTTTCCCCATGTCTTTTTGAGTGTCTTTCCTTACTTGCTTCCTGGAAAAAACAAAATTGAGGGTGTATTCTATAGACTGACATGGAGCATCTCACAGAAATGTAATTATCGATCAGTATAATCTGCTGTTTTCCTCTTCACTCCTCCATGGCAGGCTTTTCTCTGGGATGTACCCAAGCAGAACACAGGGAGGGCTAATAACAGTCAAGACTTCAAAGTATGTTCTTATGGTATATGTTTAAGATGCCGGCGGTCACTATGCCGACCGCCGGCATCTAGACTACAGAATCCCGGCGTGGGTTAACTAACCTATGCCGGGACACCGGCGCCCGGCATCCCTTCAATCGGGGTTGGCTACCCCTGGTTTAGTTGGTATGCAGCCCTGCTTCCTTCCTTATGAAAGGACAAACAGGTGTTCCATCTTTTCAAATGTGTTCACTATGAATAGGTAAATAGATATTGCACTTTAGAGATCAAACATATGGGGGGCCCTGGACTGCACACTCTAATTCTAAACATAATGAAAGTTGCTACCTGCTGAGACTTGTAGTTCCACACAGAGAAAAGAAAAAATGCAGGTGCACACACCAAATACTAAACACTGCCAATCAGAATATTATTATAAACTATGCAATATAACAGAGTAAATGTTAAGGTGTTTAGTCCCTTATAAGCAGTGTTCTCCCCAGAAAATTTTCCAGCCGGGTGGCATCAAGAAGTAGCTGGGTGAGTGCCTTAGCAATTATGCACGTGCCGGGAAAAGGGGTATAACCCTTTTCATCAGTGTAGTGTACCACACCGTAGTACCCCTTATACACATTATGCCACACAATAGTAGTGCTCCTTATAACACATTATGCAATGCTGTGCTGTAGTAGTGTCTCTGATACATTGTGCCACACAGTAATGCCCATTACACATTATGCACATTGAATTCCCTCCCATATGATTCACATAAAAACACCCCCCCCCCCCCATATTGGAATACATACAAACATAGGCCCCCACTACAAAACACACACACATGGGCACCCTGGATGTATTGCTCACCATATGCTTCTGTAACCAGTCAGTAGAGCTGCACAGATGTGTTTCAGGAGCAAGGAAGGATGGGCACAGAGGGAGATGTGGTTGGGAGCAGGGACCGGAGTTCCACCCAACAGCTGCCTACACTCCGGCAGGAGCCAGGAGCAGTAATTTGAGGAGGAGGGAAGGAGACGCACAGAGGGAGTGAGACCAGAGTCCAGACCGGGGGACAGGAGAGCTGTCCAGCAGCAACCCAGGAGCAGCAGTAGTTAAGTGCCATCCAGCCTTCGGCCCTGAGAGCAACAGAACGTCCGTCGGGAATCACATACAGGCGAGCGGGCTGCAAGGTATGTGTGAGTCACACGCAGTTTTAAAGCCACTCCCCTGCTGTACAGCCGCTCACTGTACAGACACAGCAAGTCTCGGGTCAACGACAACACGTTGAGGGTGACAGGGGATGCCGTGCACAGAGGCAGGGGGAAGTGCCGGGCAGCAGCCTGTTTCTGCCGGGCGATGTGCCCGCAGAAATCAGCCTGGGGAGAACACTGATAAGGTTGAAGTCCAGGGCATGGGACCCCCCAGGCCAGCACAAGCCAACACACTAGCGAGAGGTTTAAGTGTTAAAAGGTGTTATATTGGTAAGAAGCAGCAGCTATGTGTTGAGATTGTTACACAGGTGACAGGTAATAATTAAAGTGTAATAATAAAAAAAAAAAAGGTGTTACATTGGTAAAAAACAAACAAACAACAATTTGGCTGCTAAAATTGTTACAATGTGATGCCACAAAGCAGCCAGGACTCACCACAACCCAGGGGGCCCCGCACCTCGAACTGATCAACAAACTGAGTCCTGCTAGATATGTATAAAACAGTGGCCCCTGATGCAATAGATCCAACCTGATTGGTAACACCCAAGGTTCATCATACTCTTCTCGGCCAGTAAGGCAAAATTACTATTACCTATCCAGATTTTCTTCAACATGCGAGTTATCAGAGGGGATGGTGCGAACAAATACCTGGAGAAGAAAGTAAGGCAGCTGTGTATTTAAGTTTGTTGCCAGCAGGTCTATTTCTGGGCATCCAAATCTTTTCACTATGGCCTGGAATATTTTCCCATATTCAGCTCCCATTCTCCTGGGAGAACCTGCTTTCGGCAGAAAAAGTCTGCTATAGCATTTTATTTGCATGACCCATGGAGCACTGAAAGAGAACTCAGGTGCTTTTCTGCCCATACCATACATTTCGATACTTCACCTATGAGTGACTAGATTTTGGTACCACCTTGGTGATTCAATTAGGCTACTACTGCCACATTGTCTGAGTACACTTTGAGATGAGCTTTTCAGATGATCCTGGAAAAAACATTGCTTTCCATACTGCTCTCATCTCTCACTGGTTCGGAGAGCGCAATTTCTTCAGTGGGGTTCACCATCCATGTGCCTCCCATCCTAATAAACGTGCATCTGTTGTATCAGGTATTGCGGCTGTGACCTGTTTCTTAATTTTACATTATTCCACCAAGCCAGAGATTGCTTCAATTGTACGGGTCAATATAGAGGCAGTATTCTGCGAATGTACTTGAGCATATTCTACTGTAGTTCTCTCATTCACCATCTTGCCTATGGAACTATTTCTATAGTTGATGACATCATGCAAAGAAGACAGTCTGTGCGAAGATGGATTTGCTGCATAGCTGCACTAATGTGGATAGTATCTATCTGTACACCTAGGAATTGAATCTGCTGCACTGGTATTAGTTGGCTTTTGTCTTGTAGAAATGTTATAGTCTGGTTTTATCTGTTTTGTACTATTTCTCTCAGAGACCAGTAAGTCATCATGATATAGCCAAACCAATATTTCTTGTTTCTTTCATGAGCCATTAGAGTCAAAAGAACTTTTGTGAGGTCTCCAAACCAAAAGGGGGGCATGTAAACTGGAAGTGATAGCCTAGGACACAAAATCCTAGGCTACCCTGGTACATGGAAGTACGCATCTTTCAAATCTATTGAGGCTAGAAAATCTTCCTTCAAATCTAGACTTCAAATATACTGAGGCTAGAAAGTCTTCTTTCCTTAAGCCTGTTAAAACGGTCTTCAGAGTTTACATGTGAAATTGCTTTATTATGACACTTGTTTAGGTTCCTCGGATCCAATATTGTTCTGAAATCCCCTAAGGGTTATTTACCAGGAACAGAGAAGAATAGAATTCTCATCCTCTCTCTGCAGGAGGTATAGGCTTTAATCGCTGTAAATTGATCAGTTTTCTTAAACTGTCTTCCAGAACAGTGACCTCTACTACTTTAGTCAGAACCTCTGACCTCAAATCTGTTTCTCCCAGGTACTTTCTTGAATTCTATTTAGAACCCCTGGATACCACATCCAGTACCCAACTGTCCTAAACACAACATTTCCATCATTTGGCAAATTTCAACAGCCAGCCCCATACCAAAATGGTTGGGAGGGACCCGTCACAATCAATGTTGATTTGGATTGCATCTCTTGTTGGTCTGATGAAAGGGACTGCCTTGTCATCCCTGAGTAACATTTTCTGCTGTACTGTTGACCTGGCCTGTAGCTTCTGGCCTCCCAAAACAGTTATCTAGGAGTCGGCACCGGATATCTGGTCCGCTTATCTTATGGTAGTCTAGTAGACCTACCTCCTGAATTTTTTGCATCATAGATTAAAGTCTGCTCCAGAATAATGAACCTCTATAGGGCAATGTTCCTAATCTATTTTTGGAGTGCACATCTGCTGACCAAGAGCGCAGGCACACTGCTCTTCTTGCTACTACACAAGCAGCCATAGATCTTGCAGAGAATGTTACCACATCAAGAGAAGCCTAACAAATATTCCAAAGCTTTCTGCATTATTTCTAAAGTTTGTTCTGAAATTCCCTCTTCTAAATCTATGTGCACAGATGAACTTAACAATTTTAACATCCATGAAACAGAAACCACCCGATTTTGAGACAGCTGAAGAAATATTCAATTTAAAGATAAAAAAAAAAGATTTACATTTTCTTATCCATTACATCTTTAAATTAAGCTCCATCCTCTAGAGCATGGGTTCCCAACCACGGTCCTCAAGGCACACTAACAGTCCAGGTTTTAAGGATAGCCATACTTGAGCACAGGTGACTTAATTAATACCGCAGTTATTTTGATTTAACCATCTATGCTCAAGCATGGATATCACTAAAATCAGGAGTGTTAGTGTGCCTTGAGAACCGAGGTTGGGAATCACTGCTTTAGAGGAATGGTTGTTCTGCAACCACTGTATGCATCCTGGGTACTGCACACCAATTAAGAAATTCCTCATCCTTCACAGTATACATGTATTCAGTCCTAGCAAACTGCCCAGCCATTTATCCAAGTTCTGCCAGTCTTTGATCGCATTTTCCTTTATAATTTATTTGTACAGGAAAGAGACTACTGCTTTTTGATCTATCCTCAAGCTACAGGTCCTGTTCATCATTCTGCTCCTAGACATCTTTATAGTTCATAGACTTAAGAATTTTTCAACATATTTTCCAAAAGGTCTATATTAAAAGGTCTCATATCCTCACAAATTTACCCTGATTCTTCACTGTAAAAAGCTTTAAAATGTTCTCCTATGTCCCAAACTCATACTCTAGGCTCATCTGGGACCTGGATCTTTTAGACCCCTGTAGAGCAAAGATTTCCAGTTTAGATACAAATGACCTCTTCACCCATTCCATAAGCTCCTGGAGCTGGCTAGACTGCTGACTAGGGACAGGTACAAGCTCTTGTACACATTCATCGCAGAAAACCATATCTTGATTCCCAGGAAAAGATTTATCACAGGCGGCACATCTAGGTGTTAAATGCTTCTTCTTTGACAACTTCTTTTTAGGACCCATTGCTGCTGCAGGCATCCTGTAGATTAAGACATGCCAGCATTTTAATATTCCTCACTAAGTAATAAGGCATCCAAACCCCCACTAATAAGGACTTATCTCACTTGGGCATAACCGCCTGCTGGGGGAAGGCTCCTTATCCATTCTGCTTGCACAGTATCCAGTGATTACAGAAACTCACTCTGTAAATTGGAGGGGCCAAAGGCAGCTCCTCTCCAGTGCTGGGGGGACATTGTGACCCCTCCCTGATTGGTTTTGTTCTAGGTTCTGGTTGGTTCCTTGTGATGGTTGTGCTTCCTCCCTGCGGCTTTGTTATACAAAAACCGAGGTCTGGTGGAGTTAGGACAGGTTATAGGGGATAGAATTGGTGGGGATAGGGGTCGGAGCATATATTAATCTTTTTTTAGTGCCTATACTCCTGCACCAGCCCCTCTACCCAACGTAATTGCCAGTGTCCCCCAAATGGACTACTAGGAAGGGAATTTACGGTGAATACAAAAAGCCATTGTTTTCATGCCCAACTGTCTGATCATCGCTAATCGTCCACGGCCATACATTATGCAAATATCAGCTCGATCCTCCAATAACTGCATAATGTACGCCCAGCTTTTCACTATCGTTATTGAATATTGTTTCTGGCTGTCTTTAGATGTTGTTCAATGTTTGGTCAACTGTTGTTTAACTGTTATTTAATAGATTTTGTGATTAAAACACCTGTGCATTAAAACACGGCTGACTCCTAAGATATACAGATGTGTCCTCCTACATCTATCTGGATTCTGATTATGTGGCATATTCAATTCCAAGCAAAAAAGTCCCGTACTGGCTTTCAATGCGGAAAAGTATCGCGCGCATGCCCGCTTTTCCCCGTATTCAATTAGAAATCGGTGAAAACGTGACCCGGCAAAACTCTAACATGCGAAATGTACTGTCAGATTTGGGGAAATCAGCCTGACACCCCTCAAAAAAAGCACTGACATTGGGGATCACTCTAGTTACCCCTGAATAGCCCTGCTGAAGGTATTTGGGGTACTGAAATGCTCTTAATAGCTGCTATTTAGCGTCTTTACATAACTGGTGAAGAATAGCATTTAGCAGGGTTTTTTTTTAGGAAAATAAGTAGTCCCATCAAATTTGGAGTAACCGAAAATGGGTGCAAGTATATTTTTAAGTTGCTAAAGTGAAGTTTTAAAAATCCACCTGCAGCAAGCACCTGCAAACTTAAAAACACATGGGGCATACTTGGGGACCACCCTAGAATCTATTTCGCTAGTTTTAAAGTTTGTCCCTCAACTTTGGACTTTTTCATCCCCAAAACAAAAGTACTTTTTTGGGGTGAACTACAAACTTTTTCAAACTTTTTTTTAACGCAGTTTACCTTTGGGAGACTGTCCCAAGGGTGCAGGGGGATTCCCGCAGCTTTGCACCCCAAAACCCCAGTTCTGCACTTTTTTGAGACACCTATTCATAGGCGGAAATTTTTTGCAGGTCCCACTGCATTGAGCTTCCGCACCAGCGAAAAGTCTTTGAAACTGAATACGAATACGGGGATAAGTTTTCGCATGGCTAAATGACGTCACTCGCGTTCATTTCCGCAGAAACTGACTTATCGCGGCTATTTCAATACGGCCCTATGTCGGATTAAAACAAGCTGCATCTGTGCCGATCAGCTAATCAAAGGAGATTACTTGCACTAGGTTATGCTGTAAATACCAAGCCAATATGTCGTCATAAACGATGCTTCACTGAACAGCAGCTTAAACACTGATAATACTACTAATAATAGCAAGCAAGCCTAATAATTACATACAATTAAGGTTATGGTAGACTTACCTAGATAACTCTTTTTTTAGGTCCACAGGGATACCATGGGGGGGATATTATGGTTGGAAGACCAGGCACCAAACAGTTAAAGCTTCTGCTCCCAGAATGCTCTGGGTTCTTCCCCATATATACCCCACCCCTAGCCATAGGACTTTTGTTTAGTTAACAAGCCTTAAGGCAGGAGAAGGAAAAGAGAAGGAAGAACAATTGTACACCAGAAACACTCTTACATAAGATGAGGGAATTTATGACCGAAAGAATATAACCCAATGAAGCCAGGTGTGTCAGGGTGGGTGCCCTGTGGACCTCGAAAAAAAAAAAAGAGTCATCTAGGTAAGGCTACCATAAAAACTATTTTTTTTCTTTGGGGTCCATAGGATACCATGGGGATGTCCTAAAGCAGTTGCCCTAGGGTGGAAGACGCTCCTGAGCAGAAAGGAGAGACTCGTCACCAAAAGGAAGCATCATGGGAGGCAAAAGTATCAAAGGCATAAAACCTAAGAAAGGTGTGGACAGAAGACCATGGGGCCCCCTTGCACAATTGCTTAACAGAGGCACCACGGCTAAATGCCCATGATGGCCCTACAGACCGAGTAGAATGTGCTGTCACCGTACTTGGGACAGGGAGATCAGCCTGTGTGTACACCTGAGAGATAGTCATGCATAGCTATTTCGCCAGAGTGTTTATTAGCTGGCCATCCTCATTTGTGAAAACTATATACCTGTAATACAAAAAGGCATTCTGATTTTCTAACAGAGGTTGTACGCTCCACATAGATACGGAGAGCACGAACTACATCCAGGGAGGAACAACAATTTATTCATTCACATGAAAACGGGACACTACCTTAGGATGGTAACCCTCCCTTATATGAAGAACAGCTTTATCCTGGTGAAAAATAAAAATGGGGAGTGACAAGAGCGCTGCCAAATCAGATCAGATATTCTGCGAGCAGAAGAAATAGCAAGAAGAAAAAAAAGTGTCTTTGCTGTTAACCACTTCAAATCCACAGAGTCCAAAGGTCCAAATGGGGAAGTTAAGAACCAAAGACAAATCCCACAGTGCTACCGGTGGAACAAAAGGAGGCTGAACTCGCAAAACTCCTTGGAAAAAAATTCTAACATTTGGTAATGAAGCAATCTTCTTCTGGAACCAGACTGAGTGCAGAAACCTGCACTCTCAAAGTGGCCAGGCATAGATCTTTGTCTAATCCTGCCTTAAGAAAAGCCAGTACCCTGGAAATCCTGAATATCTTAGGATCATAATTCCTACCTGAACAGCAGTGACCAAAAAAATACCAAACTCTGTAATAGATGAGGGCAGAGGCAGGTTTCCATGCCCTAATCATCATTTGAATTACGGAACTGGAAATTTTTCGCTCTTAGGATGGAAAATTCAAGAGCCATGCCATCAAAGCCAGACAAGGTAAGTCCGGATGTCAGCAGAGACCCTACGTTAGCAGATCCTGCCATAGAGGAAGAGGGTATTGACTGTCTATGGCCAGATTCTGTATGTCAGTGAAGCAATGACATCTGGGCCAAGCTGGAGCCACCAGTATTACTGTTCCACCTTCCTACTTGAATTGTCAGAGAACTCTAGGAAGTAGAGAAATCAGAGGAAAGAGATATGCCAGCTTGAAGTCCAATCTTACTGCCCCACGAAGGCTGCTGATGGGTCTCTGGACCCGTACCTGGGAACCTTGTGGTTGTGGTGTGATGCCATGCTATCTATCTCTGGTAGACCCCATTTGTTTACCAGGAACTGAAACACTCCCAGGTGGAGAAACCACTCTCTGGCGTGTATGTCCTGGTGACTTAGGAAGTCTGCTTCCCAATTGAGTACTCCTGATATGAATATTAAAGAGACAGCTGGAAGATGACGTTCTGCCCAAACCAGAACAGTTGTTACTTCCTTCCTTCCATGAGAGGTAGGCCACTGTAGTCGCATTGTCGAACTGGATCTGGACCGATCTGCCCTGGAGCAGGTACTGTGCCATGACCAGAGCTCTGTATACTGCTCGCAGTTCCAGAATGTTTATTGGCAGATGACTTTCTTGATTTGTCCATCTTCACTGAAAGATGTGACGGACCTATCACTGCCCCCCATCCGCGAAGGCTGGCGTCCGTGGTGAGAAACCCCCAATTTGGAATCCAGAACGGGCTCACTTTGTTTAGATGATCCTTTCTCAGCCACCACAGGAGGGAGTGACAAACCTCTGGAGTGGGAAGCATCCTCTCAGACCTTATCAGATGATGCAGTCCGTTCCACCTGGAGAGAATCAATCCTTGTAGAGGCCTGGAATGGAACTGAGCATACCCCACCATGTCTAAGGTGGATACCATTGATCTCAGGACCTGCATTGCTAACACAATGGATACGCTTCGCTTGTGTAGCCGCTTGCGTATTTGCAATGATAGATCTGCAATCTTGTCCTCCGACAGAAACCCCCTTTGTGCCAGAGAATCCAGAAACGCTCCTAGACGTACCATCTGCTGTGTTGGAGAAACTAACTTTTCTTCCAATTGATTATCCAGCCGTGCCTTTGTAGGCAGGCTATGATCATATGAAGATGGTTTTGTAACATAAACGGAGTCTGCACCAATATCAGAAGGTTGTACAGAAAGGGGAGAATTCTGAGCCCCTGACGTCTGAGATAGACTGTCATGACTGCCATTATTTTGGTAAATACCTGGGGAGCCGTAGATAGGCCAAAGGGTAGAGCCTGAAATTGGTAATTTTGCTGAAGGACAGCAAACCGTAAGAATTGTTGGTGGGATGGTATAATAAGAACATGCAGATATGCATCCTGAAAGTCCAGGGAAACCATTTAATCCCCCGGCTCCATTGCCAAAATAATTGACCAGAGAGTTTCCATACGAAACTTGGGTACATGGATAAACCTGTCGAAGGTTTAAATTTAGTATAAGGCGTTAAGTCCCATTCGATTTCTGAACCAGAAACAGATTGGAGTAATAACCCCTTCCTTGTTGAGACATAGGAACTGGGACTATTACCCCTGCCTGTAGCAGGGAGTGAATGGCTCCCTGAAAAGCTAAGGCCTTGTCCGCATCTGATGGGAGATCTGTGCAAAAAAATTCTGGGGAGGATGCCTCCTGAAAGTGAGGGCATACCCCTGAGAGACCCACTTCTCATACCCAGGCATCTGTTGTTTGATGCAAACAATCCGCAAACTGAAGTCGGCCTCCCACCCTGGAATCCCCCAGGAGGAGGCCCGCTCTATCAGGCCGAGGGCTTATTGTTCGGCTTAGAAACTGGACGTCTTGCCAGACCAGACCTCTTAGTTTGGCGCTTAATCTTGCAAAAACTAGTTGGCCTAGACTGTTCCTTTGCTTGTCCCTGAGGACGGAAAGACTGAAAGGAAACATGCCTAGATTTCGTATTTGATTTAGATGGCAGACCTGCAGATTTTGAAACCGCCAGAGTAGTGATATTTTCCAACTCTGCTCCAAAAAGTACTTTTCCATAGAAAGTTAAGACTTCCAGCGCCCTCTTTGATCCTGTATCAGCTTTCCAAGATCTTAACCAAAGGGCCCTACGTGCCACTATTGATGCTGCTAATGCCCCTCCAGATAGGAAGCTGCTTCCCGTATGTGGAAGATATTCATGATCTGCTCTCTGGTAGCATTTGGTAACGAATCTTCCAATGCCCCTATCCATTCTTCAACAGCTTTGGCTACCCAATCTCCAGCCATAGCTGGACGGGCAACTGCTCCAGATGATGAAAATATTGCTGTAAGACAGGCTTCATGTAGAAATCTTCAGTTAAGACGCTGATGGAATATGCAATGTAGCATTTCTGATTAAATGTGCTACATGAGTATCCACAGTTGGAGGTAATTCCCACTTACTACATACAGAACATGGGAACAGATACAAAAATGTAATTCTTTTATTCACAAAATCGTTTATCAGGGTTACCCCATACCTCCTCGATAAGACCTGTAAGCTGTTCAGATACAGGGAACTCCCTTTTGACCACCTTTTGGTGGCGATTAAACATTGGAGCCTTCTTACTATGAGTTGGTTCATCATCCTGAATATCTAGGACTGATCCTCCTCCCCAGAACTAGATCCTGGAGAGGAATCCTGTGGATCATCTGATTCCCCTGATGATGCGTTTGAATCAATATGTTGGGCAGACTGATAGAAAGATAACTTGCGCTTAGGTCACTACCGACCTGTTATCAACATTAGATGGTGCCATACTCTGACTAGAATGGCCATAAACATCCTTCCATGAAGCATGCATTGGAGGTGCAAACATAGCATGCTGTGGACACCCCATCCAAGGAGGCATTGTGGGAGCAGCCATACGATCCACAGCCTTCATCATAATCTGGGAAAAAGAGGAAACCCAAGATGGCTCTTGCCCAGAGAGAGGTAAAGTGGACTGGTGAGATGGCTCTTTATAGCAGACAACACACAAACCATCCTTTACCTCCTGAGAGGACACATAAGCTGCACATGATTTACATGGAACCAGCACAAGCTGCTCCCCCTCCTGTTTCCCTTTATCTTTTGACATGTTCAAAGTAAAGGGAATTAATGCAATGTTATGTGTGACAGCCTTCACAAAATCTTAATGAGTGTGAAGTACTCAGAAACAAACCTCCATCCTAAAAGGATGAAGAGAAAACAGTGATAGTTACAATTGAGAGACTTAGATATACAAGACAGTGTCAATCAGCAGCTAGCAAACAGTCACATATACAATGCATATGTAATATAATTACAATTGGCTCTAAATCAACTACAGCAGGGGTTCTCAAACTTTTTTGCTCTGGGACCCCGTCTAACAATAAAAATTATTACAGGACCCCAGCAAGTTACTGCAGAATGACTGCCACACATGCGTGGTCAGCAGACCGCTCATGCAGAGTAGCACTATGGAGACGCAGTAGACTATGGAAACTGAAGTGAGGTATCTGCTAATGCAGGGGCAGAACTATGGGAGACAATGGAGGCGCCTCCTCTATTGCCCACAATATAGTCACCCCACTTAAGGCTATTCTATATTAAGTGTTTTTGTGCATAAGTTATAGATAGATAGATAGATAGATAGATAGATAGATAGATAGATAGATAGATAGATAGATAGGATAGATATGCACCACATTTATTTTCCCTTTTGTTTTAGGGAGGCACAAAAATAACAACTTGCCTGCTGGCATCTGGTATGAACTTACGCCACTGCGCTAATGCGATCATTTCATTTAGACATTGCAGGAACGAGCTCCTTTCGAAGCCCCTGTCCCTGCAAGGTGAGGCAGAGAGTGACTGGGGAGACAGTCGGTGACTGGGGAGGCAAAGGGTGACGTAGGAGGCAGTGGATAACAGGAAGAAGCTGTGGGGGACAGGGAGAAACAGTGGGTGATGGTGGCAGAGGGTGGCATGAAAAGGCAGAGGGTGACTGGGGAAGCAATAGGTAATAGGGAGAAGCAGTGGCTGACAGGGGGTAGGCAGAGGGTGTCGGGTGACGGAGAGGAGTGGGTGGCAGCAAGAAGCAGTGGGTGACAAGGGGGGGAAGTGGGTGAAAGAAGCAGTGGGTGGCAAGGAGCAGCATAGGGGGTCAGGAAAGACAGTGGGTGACTGGGGAGGCAAAGGGTGACATAGGAGGCAGTGGGTAACAGGGAGAACGAGTGGCTCACATGGGGAGGCAGAGGGTGACAGGGAAAGACAGAGGGTGGCAAGGGGTGACTGGATGACAGGTAGAGACAGGGTGACAGGGTGGAGGCAGATCATGGCATGGAAAGGCAGAGAGTGACTGGGGAGGCAATAGGTGACATAGGAGGCAGTGAGTAATAGGGAGAAGCAATGGGTGACAGGGGGAGGCAGAGGGTGACGGAGAGGCAGTGGGTGGCAGGGAGAAGCAGAGGATGGCAGTGGGTGACAGGAGGCGGCAGTGAGTGGCAAGGAGCAGCAAAGGGTGGCAGGGAAGACAGTGAGTGACTGGGGAGGTAGTGGGAGGCTAAGGGTGACATAGGACAAAGTGGGTAACAAAGAGAACCAGTGGGTGACAGGGGGAGGTAGTAGATGAGAAAGACAGAGGGTGCAGTGCGTTTCAAGGGGGAGGCAGTGGATGACAGGGGGGAGGCAATGGGTTTTTAATAAATTTGTTTTTTCTGTTCCCCCCTCCAGTTCCCACACTGTGTGCTCCCCTGTTCCCCCATAGGGTCTGTGCTCAACACTCCACTCATTCCTCCTCCTGCTTAAGTTTCTTCTCCCTAAACAGCAATCAACACACATTCTGTGTCCTCCCACCCTGGCAGCAGTGGTCCCCCCAGGCTGCACTTACTTAACATCTGCACAGACTGCAGAGAGAGTATGGCAGCTGGCTCCTCTGAGTCTGCTGCTAAGGCTTGCTGCCTGTGTGCCAGAGAAAGCTGAGCACTGGGGTGGGACGGGGCTGCCTGATGACTCCTCGGATCTCTCAGCCAGTGATCCGAGGAGTCTGAAATAACAGACAGTTCAAATGGTTTCACTCTCCTCAGAGGGGTCATCAACCTCACCCCATGTGAGTCGCGACCCCAAGCTGAGATGGCCGCGACCCACTTTGGGTCACGACCCACAGTTTGAGAACCGCTGAACTACAGCAACACAAAGGAATGGTAGGACATAGAGCACCATATACCTTAACCACGGGAGAGGTATACAGGGAGACTGACTCAGACCCTCCTGAGACCAACAGCTACAGGGCGCACTGAGCGTGGACAGTGAGTCTCTCATATACACGTAGAGGGTAGGTGGAGCAATCCAGACGTGCAAAACCCTTCTTAGGACTGCGTCAGGGGAGGAGAGCCTACCTCTCCTAAGCTGCGTTAACCATCCGGGTACGCTAGCCTCGTGGCAACAGATATTGTCTGCATCCGATCGCCGGCTTCAGACTCTAAGGCCCCGGCTGGTGTAGAGAGGACGTGGACAATAAT
Source organism: Taudactylus pleione (assembly GCA_031769625.1). Lineage (NCBI taxonomy): Eukaryota > Metazoa > Chordata > Amphibia > Anura > Myobatrachidae > Taudactylus > Taudactylus pleione. The sequence goes on from JAUIMM010000169.1 coordinate 11,679,687, forward strand.
TGATTAATAGTGGTGCGCTCTAGGGCAATTATGATATGTGGATAATGGGCCCGAAAAAATGAAGAAAAGAAAATAAAAGAAAGGAAAATGTCCAGCTAATGTCTCAACATAAAGTCCCGACTTGAATCTGTAGGTAGGTTGTACAACAAAAAATCCTAGTGTCTCTTATGGAGTAGGATCCAGTAGTCTCAGAAAATATGTAGCTCTTAACGAGTTAATTTCGTGATGTCTGTAGGATGGATGTTCTTATATTGTGCTTGATGGTAACATACACCTCTTTATCTGCATTCCACCTCAAATATAATACATGGGCAGACTACAGTCTAATAATTAGACTGTAGTCTGCAGTACAATTTGTACCACAACACTTAGTGTGCAGCAGCATACCCCACGTATCAAGTACCCTCAGAAGCATTTGCAGGAGCACTGGGACAAGGAGAACCAGCAGGAGCGATACTACATATTGGGTAAGTACAGTCCATTTCTTACCTACCTGCATCAATCGTGTTCACCATGATCCCTGATACTGTGCCCATGTATTATATTTGAGGTGGAATGCGGATAAAGAGGTGTATGTTACCATCAAGCACAATATAAGAACATCATTCCTACAGACATCACAAAATTAACTCGTTAAGAGCTACATATTTTCTGAGACTATTCAAAGATCCTACTCCATAAGAGACACTAGGATTTTTTGTTGTACACATTCCCGGTCAAGGACTAGGAACGCATGCCAATTATTCAGTTGTCTAAATAATTCTAAGAACAACCTACCTACAGATTCAAGTCAGGACTTTATGTTGAGACATTAGCTGGACATTTTCCTTTCTTTTATTTTCTTTTCTTAATTTTTTCGGGCCCATTTTCCACATATAATTTTTGCCCCAGAGCGCACCACTATTACTCAATTATTTAACCAATTTTTTTTAGAGGTTGGGATACCTCTACCAGTGGAGCAGCTAGGGACAATTCCAAGACAGGATTGAGAGCACTATAAACCCCTTAATTTAATACAGGACGTGGACAATACCCGACATCAGCGCCTCCTGGTGCGTCTCTGAAACCAAAAGCAAGGATGGTCGGGCGCAATTCCTCGTAGGCGAGGAATCGCCTTACCTGACATCTCCGAACATCCGGTGCAGTCCAGGTCGCAGCATTGCTGCTAGCTAAGCTCAGCCGCGACCCGCCAAAATCACCAGCACAATTACTAAGGTTACGGCCCGGCAGAGGTAGATGGAGCCCCACTACGTGCGTCTTAATTCAGACGTCTGGTACTGCCAACTCAGAAAAACATAAAATAAAAGCTTAGGACTGCTCTAAGCAGTCCTCCCGTTACAAAGGTGTGTCTTGATCCTGCCGCACCAAACAAACAACTGAAGTCCTATGGTTAGGGGTGGGGTATATATGGGGAAGGACCCGAGGCATTCTGGGAGCAGAAGCTATAACTATTTGGTGCCTGGTCTTTCAACCATAATATCCCTCCCATGGTATCCCTGTGGATCCTTATGGACCCCGAAGAAGAGAAATCAATGGTAGCACAGTTTAGGAAGCAGGCTTAAAGCCTCAAACCTGACTGACTAACAAATATGATGGGGAAGCCCCACACCTTTTTAAAAATTAAAAAATGATTTGCATCTTAATTAATAAAAAAAATAAAATGATAAACAGAGGCAGGTCATTTGTTTGTGTGGAGCTGTTGCCAATTTGCAGCTTAGTATATATGGTAGTCTATAATTTTAATGGGGGGAAATGAGAATAGCATTTTCTAGTCTAAAGTCTGGTTTCTCTGTGTTTTTATGGCATTTTTGAATTTAGTAAATTGGAGGGATACCCTCTCGCCTGGAAAATCTAAATCCCACTGGGATTGCAAACTCAGTAGCTTTACCCCAAAAATGCTTTTACATTAGATTAGTGTAAATAAGCCTTTACACCGCACTTAAAACAAAACCAAAGCTGGCACAGTGAAAAAGATATTCTAAAGATGGTGTTTAATAAAATACAATACAATTTAATGTACTCTTGTGGTGATAAGTGAGTGTGACACATTAAATATACAAAGCATATGAAATGGCTGGATGAGCACTCTGATGCATAAAACAACATTGTCTGGTTTTGATGCAACATACTGTAGTAACAGTCATTAATATGACAATACATAAATGACAATAATATGAGGAAACTGATCAGCATTACACATAAAAGCAGTATGATGTACTATACTTACATGCAGCTCTAACGATTTTAAACTAAGGTCTGCAAAAGCATCTCCCAGCTGCCTTTGTGTCTGCACCATCAAATAGAGCTGTGAGGAGAGCGTCTGGGCCAATTTCAATATATATTCATATTTCTTTTTGTTGTCTCGCAGGATTTCTATCTGCGCCTCAAGTTCCATGTCTACTGTTCTTGAGCCACGCCCCAGCCTCTCTGAGATGATTTGGCGGGTACACTGCATGGGGACAGACATACAGCAATGGTGTTTTAGTGCAGTAACAATGGTCATGTTGTCATTCTTGCTTCTCTCATCACTTACAAAGTGCACAATCACTAACCTTGTACATTTTAGCGGTTTACATTGTAGATCAGATATGGTGACAGTCTATTACCTGATTGGAAATATTTTACATAAAGTTTTCTGCCATGGTGCACGAGGATAGAATAATGTTAGGCGGTTGCTATAGAGGCAATTCTGAGAACACAGCTGCTTGGTACATTGCACCTCTTCTTGTGATTGTTGCTGCATTACATATTCACTGCAGCCAGTTATCCTGCTCACAGACAAATTTAACTCAACCCCATATTCAGCTTTAAAGATAGAGTCAGTGGCCTGAATTGTTACATAGTGGATGAAAAAAGCCTATCACATACCAGAAAAAATAATAATACCTGCCAACATTTCCCTAACCGCTCCTTGGTTGGGGCTCCTGGAGCTGAAATGTACTGTACAAGAGACACTGAACTCTCAGACATGGAATGTACCAGGTCACTCCCCAAATACTTACGGTAACAGTAAGCCCTGAGACTTTCACATCTTTTCAGCAGTTTTTTAACTGGTACAGAGCTGCTTGACAACCCCTTTCCCTCTCATCCTGATAATTTAGCCAGGAGATCATTCATTATAAGAAGCCACATGTGTTGCCTGTCTATAGAGAGAACAGGTGGCTTATGCACATTCCAATGGAGCGTAGAACAAAGAAATTGTAGTAATGCAAAGTTCAAATAGCACCACAATCCCCTAAGCAAATTAAGCTGTCAAAAGTTCCCTAATGTATGCAGCAAAAGAAGTGCGTATTCCCCATACCTGTGTTGTCGTTTCGGTCACCTTCAGCTAAGGTTTAATGTATTATAATTTATTTATATGGCGCCACAAGTGTTGGCAGTGCCTTACAAAGTACATAAATATGTGAACAAGAGACCAGTGACTTACAGTACAATACAATGTAGGACAAGGACATGGTTTGTACACATTGCTGCATAAGCGATCATAACACTCAAAATAAACAGCTGGACGTAAGTAACATAGTGTTAGGTGCCCTTGTAAGGAGTAGATGAAAGTATAAGTAAGGAGAAGCACACGAGGGAATAGGGCCCTGCTCGTGAGAACTTACAATCTAAAGGGGAAGGGCAGACAAACAGGCGTGACACAGATGAGGTAGACAGGGAGATTTGTAGAGAGGTGGAGAGGAAGAGATTTCCAGAGGAAGGGAGCAGCACGGGCAAAACAATGTAGGCGGGAGTTGGAAGTGATCAGTTGCAGGAGAAGCGGTAAGGATTCGTTGAGCGTCAGAAATACAGAGACAGGCATTGGATGAACACACACTTGCATTAAAATGGCAATACTTAAGCAGCTGTTTTACTTGCTGGTTACGAATGATGGGAAGATACACCTAAAGTAGAACAAAAAGTACCATACTGTGTGCTCTCCAAGGATGCCATGAAGCTGATTAATGGGCCTGTAACATGCCAAGAAGATAGCTGAACTTATGTAAATCTCATGTTACACAAGATCAAAAAACCACAATAAATATGTCACACAGTGAATTAGAAGGCTGTCTCGGCAATGTTTTATGGCTCTGCAGGTATAGCAACCTAAAGCCCGCCAGCTGCTGTGGAACTTCAAGTTGCAACATGAACGCCTGGACTTGAAGTTCCAAACACAGCTGGAGTCACAGGTTGTTCTACTCTAAAACATTTGTATACTACAAGAGAAAACAAATCATGCTTTAATTTATTATTATTTTTCTTAATTGCCAATTTCCTAATAGTTAAAATGAAGTTCAGTATCAATTAAAATGTAAAACCACCAGTCACAAAGTTTATTCAAAACTGGGTTCTGTCTGAGAAAGTTGAGATGGTGACGGACATCTCTGTCCCAATAACTTGCTCTATTACAGAACCACATTACAAAAAACCCACATTAAGACATATTTCAAATCTGGAGTCACTTATAACAACACTATCCCGCACCAGTATCCAATGAAGCTACATTTTAAATTATCTGATGGTCAGGTTCCGTATCCATATATTAATAGTCATAAAATACAGCCCAATGTGGTGCTACCCAAATGCTATAAATCAAGAACCGATGTATTTTAAAATGAAGAAAAAGAAGCATTATGCTGGGAGCACGCTGAACCAAAAAATTTATAAAAAGTTATATTTTATTGATATACATTAAAAAATATACACTATATTTCCTGAGAGATGGTGAAATATTAAAATGTTAGTGTGAAAAAAAAAAAAAAGAATAGTGCATTAAAAATATCTATAAAAGATTCTGCTACTGTTCTTTTATTCTGAACCTCAAGTATTTCACTAAATGAAAAAGCTATATTGCTTACACACTGTGAGAACTGTGCCTATGATTGCTACATTTGTATCTTAGTCCAGTGAATTTACTCTGATCGTTAATTTGTTACTAATTTCACACTGCAATAATGTCAGTAGTGAGTATTAGATGAGATACATATGGTTATTATTGTAAATGGTAACCATCAATAATCTAAATCAAGCACGATATATACGTGTTAAGGGATATATTCCCAAAACAATAGACTCCCACTAAGAAGCCTTGAGAAAGCCTGTGATGAAACGGCCGTCGGCTTCAGTACGGCTGCTGTTCATTTAAAGAACCTTACTGTGCTTGATAATATGATTTAAACTGTGTCTAATCTGTCCAGTGTGATGACGACATAAATATATGCCTACCACTGCAAGTGCAACTAATACGGATATCCACAACACTGACTATATAGCCACCCCAGAGCGGGGAAAGCATAGTTGGAATCTCCCGGTAACCACAGCAATCAACAGACGCGGCCACTACCCGGATAGACTTAATAGTGGGCTGGAAATAGAAGAAGATAGCCTCATTGGAAAGTGATAAGACGATACTCACTCGATTCATACAAAGAGTGATAGTAGTGCTTATGATTGGTGTCAGGGGCACAGTGTAGTGAGATCTATGTATGGTGCATAATCATTTATTGTTTTGGGAATATATCCCTTAACACGTATATGTCTTGTTTAATTTTGATTATTGACATCAGACATTGAGGTTACCATTTACAATAATAACCATATACATCTCATCTAATACTCACTACCGTACTGACATATTGCAGTGTGAAATTAGTAACAAAATAACGATAAGAGTAAATTCACTGGACAAAGATACAAATGTACAGTGCATCCGGAAAGTATTCACTACGCTTCACTTTTTCCACATTTTGTTATGTTAGCCTTATTCCAAAATGGAATAAATTCATTTTTGTCCTAAAAATCCTACACACAATAACCCATAATGACAATGTGTAAAAAGTTTTTTTGTGATTTTTGCAAATGTAATAAAAAAATAAATAAGAGATCACATGTACATAAATATTCACAACCTTTGCTCAATACTTTGTTGATGCACCTTTGGCAGCAATTACACCCTCAAGTATTTTTGTATATGATACCACAAGTTGGCACACCTATCTTTGGGCAGTTTCGCCCATTCCTCTTTGCAGCACCTCTCAAGCTCCATAAGGTTGGATGGGAAGCGTCAGTGTACAGCCATTTTCAGATCTCTTAGAGATGTTCAATTGGATTCAAGTCTGGACCACTCAAGGACATTCACAGAGATGTCCTGAAGCCACTCCTTAGATATCTTGGCTGTGTGCTTAGGGTCGTTGTCCTGCTGAAAGATGAACCGTCGCCCCAGTCTGAGGTAAAGAGCGCTCTGGAGCAGGTTTTCATCCAGGATGTCTCTGTACATTGCTGTATTCATCTTTCCCTCTATCCTGACTAGTCTCCAAGTTCCTGCCGCTGAAAAATATCCCCACAGCATGATGCTGCCACCACCATGCTTCACTGTAGGGATGGTATTGGCCTGGTAATGAGCGGTGCCTGGTTTCCTCCAAACATAACGCCTGGCATTCACGCCAAAGAGTTCAATCTTATCTCATCATGGTCAGAGTGCTTCAGGTGCATTTTGGCAAACTCCAGGTGGGCTGCCATGTGCTTTTTTACTAAGGAGTGGCTTCTGTCTGGCCACTCTACCATACAGGCCTGATTGGTGGATTGCTGCAGAGACGGTTGTCCTTCTGGAAGGTTCTCCTCTCTCCACAGAGGAATGCTGTAGCTCTGACAGAGTGATTATCGGATCCTTGGTCACCTCCCTGACTAGGGCCCTTCTACCCCGATCGCTCAGTTTAGACAGCCGGCCAACTTTAGGAAGAGTCCTGTTGGTTCCGAACTTCTTCCATTTACGGATGATGGAGGCCACTGTGCTCTTTGGGACCTTCAAAGCACCAAATATTTTTCTGTACCCTTCCCCAAATTTGTGCCTCAAGACAATCCTGTCTCAGAGGTCTACAGACAATTCCTTGGACTTCATGCTTGGTTTGTGTTCTGACATGCACTGTCAAGTGTGGGACCTTATACAGACAGGTGCATGCCTTTCAAAATCATGTCCAATCAACTGAATTTACCACACGTGGACTCCAATAAGCTGTAGGAACATCAAGGATGATCAGTGGAAATAGGATGCACCTAAGCTCAATTTTGAGCTTCATGGCAAAGGCTGTGAATACTTATGTACATGTGATTTCTTAGTGTTTCTTTTTTAATTAAATTTGCAAAAATCTCAAAAAAACTTTTTACACGTTGTCATTACGGGATATTGTGTGTAGAATTTTGAGGACAAAACTTAATTTATTCCATTTTGGAATAAGGCTATAACATAACAAAATGTGGAAAAAGTGAAGCGTAGTGAATACTTTCCGGATGCACTGTAGCAATCATAAACACAGTTCTCACAGGGTGTAAGCAATATAGCTTTTCCATTTAGTGAAATACTTGAGGTTCAGTATAAAAGAACAGTAGCCGGAAGAATCTTTAATAGATATTTTTAATGCACTATTCTTTTTTGTTTGCACACTAAACTTTTAATATTTCACCATCTCTCAGAAAATATAGTGTACATTTTTTAATGTCTATCAATAAAATATAAATTTTTTATATATATTTTTGGTTCAGTGTGTACCCAGCATAATGCTTCTTTTTCTTCATTTTTGAATATTTCATATCTGGCCTGGCTTGTTAGGACTAGAAGAGCTACATCAAACCATTGTTCCTCCAAACATTCAAAAGGGTTCTTGAGGTGAAATAAATCAGCACTAACTGAGCCATCCTCCTGTGTCTTCGGTCTCTCTAATTCTACAGGTTGGATCACTCAGAAGGTGGTAATTTCAGCTTGCCTCTGCCAGAATCCTTTTGTTAGTAATTAGATGCAGTGGATGTGTAGTCTGCTCGGCAGAACAGGACAGGGAACAGCTTGTTACAGTCACAGTGGGAAGCCATCCACTGACTTACCTCTGCAGTCTATAGTCATTCATTCAATAACTTATAACCTGATGTAATGCCAGCTTTTGTCTTACAGGTTATATTTATGCTTTTATGAAGCAACACACTAAGCTGAGTATCTGCAGTCTTAAATGTAATCTGCCTGCAAAGACCAAAATAAACCTGGATCTCAGACAGGGACGTGCAGTCAGGGTAGGCAAAGCCTCCCCCGTCAAACTCCTGAGATTTGATATAAAAATGATTAGAATAATACCAAGAAGATATTATTAATAACTTGTACACATCTTCTTTGTTTATTGTAATCATTGTTATAGTTAACAATCACCAGCTTTGTGGAGCTCCCTGGGACTGCAGGGAGACAAGAGATGAGGCATCAATAGCTCAGCCTCAGTCCTGTATAAACAGACCCTGCTTTATAGAGGGGCCACCCCACGGGCAGTAAACTGCACAGAAAGAGAGCTAATAGAAGCATGCCATTGAGTATGGGGGCGTGAATCGAGCACTGATGGACACCTTGGATGTGTCAAGTGACAAGGAAGTGTACTGCAGTGTTTAGAGATCGGAGCTCAGTAGCAAGAGAAGACGCAGGTAGGAGAATCAATGGACACTGAAGCTTAGAGTAGTGAGGTGAGAGTTACAGTGAGTAGGGGGTGGGACAGGTTTCCAGCACTCAGACCCATCTCCATGTGTGCCTCCCCAGCCATTGACCTCACCGCACATCACTGATCTCAGACATACTCGTACAGTACATTTAACTAACCAACAGCTAGTCAGGATCTAACATTTTAAAATCATTCTATCCAAGTTCTACAAAATAATTATCTTTGGGTAGTTTGCATTCTTACAGTGCAACCTTAACCTTAGCCAGCTCGCTCCATCAGACCATAAACAACTGTGCAAATCTGACATGTAATATATCACAAAAGTATTATTTGCAATGTAGTTTTACACTTTGTAAAAGGTCCTTCCTCGCTATATAGCCCATCTGAACAGTCTGCTCCTCCTAATTTGCATATAAGGCCACTGACAAGTAAAAAGAGAAGACTAAAGCCATTTTATTATGAACTGCAATTATAAAATATGTGAAACAAATATGTCTAGATTACTTTAGAAAAAAGTACTAAATACAAAATCACAAAAAGAAGGCCGCTAAGGAATAGCTATATAAATAAAAGAGCAAAACATGTCTAGTGCTACCAACAATAAAAAAAACTAAAAGAAGAACACACACTTAAGGTGGCTACACACTAGACGATATTTGGAAACGATATGTCCGAATGTCATTGGAACGTCAAATCGTTCAAATAGTCAAGTGTGTACGCACTATGCGTGCACCCCGTGGCGTTGTCTGTCGCATCTTCAGATCTTCTCTACATGCAGGAAGATCTGTCAATCTGGTTAACGATTCCCCGCAGATCGTGCAGTGTGTATGCTCTACCAAACAACCAGGCTATATGGTTACATTATATAGTTAACGATCTAACCACCAGACGATGCTAAATATATAGTTTGTTAGATTGCACAGTGTGTATACAATAGATCGTTTGTCCGGGAGTTCAAGGGAAATCGTTGACGACATTGCATCGTTTGCAAGTAGTCTAGTGTGTACCTAGCTTTACAGTATATCTTGGGCTAAAGATATGTAGTAGCGCATGGGATCAGTATGGATGATACACAGAATGTCACCAAGCAGAAGGGGGACAACTAGTTCTAGTAGCAGTAACATCTAAGTGGTTTTGACTATATCTAGGAACTGTGCTATATATAGTATCGCTAGAGGTGTATGAAGTGATTTTTAATAGTATATTGTATATTGATATATTAACCAGTTAAAAGTGTTATTAATTTACTGATCTCATGTATTATATAACAACTGTCTGAAGCACTTAACTGATATATTTTTCTTCATGTGGGCACGCTAGTACTGCATCGTAACTACGTCGGCTTCAGAAGTTTAAATAGGATTGTAAAGCCGAGGAGGTGATGATGCTTTACAGCACAGTATTAGCACGCTGACATGTCGGGTTCAAGATACCGCTGGCCCCTTCCTTCTATTTGTCAACATTCTAACTGTTGATAAGCTAATTATATCCATCAGCTTATGTCTCAATGGAAAACTAAGACATGAAAAAAACTCATATAAACAGGTCTAAAAATGGGATAAAGTGGAATTTAGTAAACGGTGTATGTGATTTACAGCGATATGAAGGTAACGTGTTTCCAGCAGGTGTAAAGAGTTACTGTAGGCTCACTTGTACATGGCAGAGCATGCCCCTGTTCTCCTCCTTATCATGTCACCTTCCCTATTACAGTGCTGTTGGAATTTTGTGGCTCTTTTCTCTTGTACTAGAACTTTCACCACCAATAAAAAACTCAACACTAGTACAATAAATACCAACTTCACCTGATTTACCTTAATAGGTCAATGCACACAGAGCATTCAGATATATAACTACTACGGGGATGCAGTCAGGAACCAGACGGTGACCATCCTGACGGTCACAATAACGGCACAGAATTCCTATGATCAAAATACCGCCAAATTCAAATGGTATTAGGGTTAGGCACTTGGGGAACGGTTAGAGTTTGACTGTGGTAGGGGACGGTTAGGAATAGGTGGCCGAAAGGGACGGTTTGGGTTAGGTTGCCAAAGGGGACTGTTAGGGTTAGGCTGAGTGAGGGGTGGGTTAGGGTTAAAATACTCACTAAAATTTGTCTGACGACAGTCATGATTTCGGGATTCCACTGCCGGTATTGTGACAATCGGGATGGTTAACACCGGGCTATCGTACCCAAACCCTCCTATGCTTGTCCCAAGTCTGTTGCACTCACAAGATCATAAAATGGTGTTTCGGCTCTGTTTTTCGCTCATGCTGAGCGCTCAGAGGACAGGAAGAAAAGTAAACTGATAGGAAAAAGTTATTGGAAACTTGCATACTACTGAAAATTATTTCTATTATATCACAATATGAAAATGGCATTCAGCGTTCTCTTTATGTCTTATCATCCCTCATCACACACGATATAAAAACCATCTATGGAATCAGGTGACTGCACCTGGTGTGGAACAAAGATTTTATCAGGACACAGCAAATTTCTCAAAGTTTTAGAGACAGAATGGTCTGTAACTGAAATGAGGTCTCAGCAGCAGAACAAAATACAAGTTCCTCTACAGTTCTCAGCCTAAGGGCAAATCTACTGAAATTCTAAACAGACGTCCCATCAGATTTCTGAGTTGGGCCAAATCCAAAACGACAACAACATATAATCTAGGTTTAAATTAAACATTGTGTACACACCTTGTATGTATTTAAACTCCATCTTCTAACGAGTTCAAATTTTTCAATAGCTGTATTTCTTGGTTCTTCAGTGAGGACAACAGGGCCACTTCTCTGCTGTGTTCTCTGTCCTTCAGCTACAGAATCAAAAGGGGCAAAGTACATGTAATTCAGACAGAGCTAGATGCCCGGGATGCTAAACATTTCTATCAGGGTATGGTTTGTGGATGATAGCATAATAAACTGTACTAAATGTCTACCATGACACACAAAAAAACCCAGAATATATTGGGGTTTATACAATATATTTACCCTAATTCATTTATTAAATAAAACCAATTTAATTTTCAGTGTTTCCTTATGCAACAACAAATTTACCTAACTATTTGGAACACAGTCATCAATAGATCAAACGCAGAAAAATAATAAAGTACACATAGTAATAGCAGGTTTATTTCTCAGCGGCATATTAGCGATATTTCGTAAAACAACATCACCCTATGGAAAGGATAGAAGAAACGCAGGAGCTGTAAAATTATACTGTGTGTATCAATAAAGATGAAGTATTGTACATAAACTTTAGCATCTTACAACATAACAGAATTATTAACACACCAATTATGGATTTCACAGAAGCAACCATAAACTAAAAATCTAACTTACCAATGCTATTTTATGTATCACATGTGTTAAATACTAAGAGATAGAAAAACCTTAAAATCAGATAATAGAAAACTATAATAGCAAAGTTACATTGCGAACGTTAAAAAATATGGAGTTAAAAGCAACAGCATATTCACTACTGTACAACTGTGAAAATAATTTTCTTAATCATTAAAAAAGCTATTACAGTATATGAGTACACATATACATTAAAATACACAAGTACAGTGAGGGACACATGGTTCAAAGGTCGTCGTCTTTTACCATCACTATACACCAACAATTCTCATGAACCAGAAACGTAATGCTCTCACCCTACCCTTCCATGTATGGTGTTGACCAGAGTTTTACAATGGAGTACATGGAAGTTATTACCATTATAATAATGAAAGATTCAAAATAGCAATATCTGACTCACAGGGCAACAAACATCTTTCTGTGGAAATGGAGGAGATAGCACAGAAAAAAATATTATTTTAGGTTTATAATTTAGTCACTGTGAACAAACTAAGTTTTAAAGGGATTAAAGAGGTCTTCCGATTATCCCAAGTGCGATTTTAAAAATAGTGGCAGAAGCGCTCAGATTTATCCAGAAGTCACCTCATTCCGCCATTATGAATTGATAACGTGTCAGATTCATGGTAACAGCTCACATGTGATGATCAATAACCAGAAGGCGATCAGATTCTATATGAAATAATGCCTCTCTAATAACTGCACAGAATTCATAGGTAGGGTGATGTTGTTTTCACGTTTGCAGATAGATTAACAGTTTTCTTGAGTTAATTGGCATGTGATTACACTTCAGCAGGACAGAATAAAGCTTACAATTAGAATTAGCATAAATCAGGATGTGTTAGAGGAACATGGAGAGAGGTTAGTGCAGCAGCAGCAGCTCCTAGGGCGTTATCCAGCATCGGCAATACCTGATGGAACAATTAAATCATCTCCTTGTCCAGCCAATCTGCTAGCTGCTGTGCTGCTTGGGGAAATTACTGGAGACCTGGGTGTGGAGAGGGAACCTAAGAAGAGCACACATCGCATGGAAATTAGGAGATGAATAAACACATTTATAATGAATGGAAGCGCTGTTAGCCCAAGCATATTATTTGCATATTACTCTAACTAAAGATAAACAATTTTATTCCACTTTAACTAGTGGAGTAACAAATTACATATATGCACTGAAAAGGGTTGTCCACTTCATGTCAAGACCGCCTCTTTCGCACCTGTAATGTGTGGGAAAGGTATGCTGGGCACACATTACACTCTTTAATACCGACTATCACTTAAATACCACAGACTACCTGAGTATTGTTGCTTTGTCCTTATGACCACAGTCAACTCATCATCTAATGGCTACTTCCAGCTGGATAACAGTGCCATGTCACATCCCACACCAGGGAAGTGCAGTCAGGGTAGACAGGGGAGGCAGTGCCTCCCCTGTTATACTCCCTCCCTTATCATACTCCCCGTCATGCTCCAGAGTTTTGATAAAAGAACTGTGTTTTTATACAGGTGTGCCTCCCCAGCAATTGACCTCAACACACGTCACTGACCCACACATCATCTCAAGCTGGTTCCATAAACATGAGAATGAGGGCATTTACTCCAATGGCTTCCACAGTCACCAAATCTCTATCCAATAGAGCACGTTTGGGAATTAATAGAATGGGACATTTGCAGAATGAATGTGCAGATAACAATCTGCAACAGCTGTTTGATGTCATGTCAACATACTGAGCCGTATTCAATTTGAGCGGACTTGCGATACTTTTTCGCCTACATCGTGTGTTTTGCAGGCGGAAAAGTATCGTGCGCGTGCCCGCTTATCCCCGTCTTCAATTTGAAAGTAGGCGAAAACGGGACCCAGCAAAACAAACAAGCACTGTCAGATTTGGGGAAATCAGCCTGACACCCCCCAAAAGATGCTCTGACATGGGGGTTAGCTATAGTACCCCCGATTTGGCTTGCTGAAGGTATTTGGTGTTTTTAAACAGGCTCAATAGCTGCTAAATAGCGTTTTTGGATAAGTGGTGAAAAATAGTTTTCAGGAGGTTTTTTCTGCAGAAAATAACTTATCCCAGCAAATTTCTAGTACTTGAAAATGGGGGACAGCATATTTTAAAATTGCTAAAGTTAAGTTTAAAAAAACGTGAAAAATCCAACTGCCACAAGCCCCTGCAATGAAAAAAACACATACTTGGGGACCCCCCCAGAGTCAAGGTCGCTAGTTTTTAACTTTGTCCCCCAATATCAAAGTTATTTTTTGGGGTGTTCTTAAGTGGTTTTTTTTTTTGACACAGATTACCTTTGGGGGACTGTCTGAAGGCTGCACAACGTTGCACCCCAAAACCCCAATTCTGCACTTTTTTCTGCCGGCTATTCATAGGCGAAAATTTTTCACCTATTACATTGCATTGACTTTCCGCCTAGGCGGAAAGTCTTCCAAATTGAATATGGCGATACTTTTCCGCCTGGCGAAATGACATAATTGGCGAAAAGTTTCCGCCAAAAACACGTGAAAATGGCTTTTCGTCTCAAATTGAATACGGGCCTTAGACTGAAATCTCTAAGAACTGGCTCCAGCATTTTGTTTAATCCATGTTGCAAAGAATTGAGGCTGTTCTTGGGGCAAAGCGGGGGCCCTGCCTAGTACTAGAAAGGTGTACCTAATCCAAGTGGCGTCAGAACGTACACACATATATACACATGTACAGTGACGCCTGTAAATCTCCAATAAAACCAATATGACAATGTATTTTAGATGACACAAAATACATGTAAAACAGACCCTTTGTTTTGTTTGTAAATTATTAGAGATGTCTGAAACGGCAAATAAAGGAGGGTCTCACCGCACCACCACCATCTATGACACTAGTATTTATGCCTGGCAAGTATCCAACACTCAGATCTAATTCATTGTTGACCACTGGCATTAAGATCATGACAGCAATCACAGCCACAGGTGTTAATAAGTAATGACTTATTTTCTGCACACACACCAGATTGGCTCATGCTGCCTAAGTATACTACCACCCAGGGATGCAATGATGGTTTCACTAGATGCCGCCAAGGCATTTACTCTGTTGGGTGAGGATATCATTGGAAAGCCATGCATACATTTCTTACTGCAAGCAAATTTATTAAGGCGGGCAAAATTGCTGTATGATACCCCAAAAATGAGGGTAAATGCCAGTGGGTAAGGGTCTAAGTGTTTTCTCTAAGTGAAGAATGCAACTGGAGTCATTTGTGGAATAAATAGCACCATTAATATGCACAGATTGGACATATTTAGTGATTGGGAGTATGACATATGATTCTATTACTTTCTATGTAGAGTACAAATATTTCTGGAAAACACCTGCAATTCCCTCAAGGCTTTGCTGAGGTATAGGTGGTTTTGGGACTGAATGAATTGGAACAAGTCCCATATAATCAGCACACACTACCACATACACTATGTTATTTTACATTTGCTGCTGATGCTTCAGATTCTACCTCTTAAGCTGCATACACACACAACGATAATCGTTTGAAAAAATCGTTCACTTTCTGAGTCAAATGATGAACGATTATCGTTCATGCGCGTTCACGTTTGTAGTTTGTAGTTCAGTCACACTTGTCAACTGAACGATTTTCATTAAGGGAATATGCAAAAATCGTTTGTAGTTCATAAAAATCGTTCATTACACTTTAAAAAATCTGACAGAAAAATCGTTCATAAAATCGTTGGTAACAAAATCGTTGTGTGTGTATGCAGCTTAAGGGTTTCTGCCAATTTAAATAATTGTTCAACTAAAATTATTATTTTGTCTATAAGATGCAACAGTACATTGCATAAATGCATGTGTGTGTATAAATATACACATTCATGTATACACACATGTATACTATATATCAATTTTAATTAATAGTTATTTACAGTCAGGTCCATAAATATTGGGACATTGACAGAATTTTCATATTTTTGCCTCTATTCACCACCACAATGGTTTTGTAATGAAACAAACAAGATGTGCTTTAACTGCAGACTTTCAGATTTAATTTGAGGGTAATTACATCCAAATCGGGTGAACGGTGTAGGAATTACAACGGTTTCTATATGTGCCTCCCACTTTTAAGGGACCAAAAGTAATGGGACTATCAACTCAAAAGCTATTTCATGGACAGGTGTGGGCTATTCCCTCGTTATTTCATTATCAATTAAGCAGGTAAAAGGTCTGGAGTTGATGCTAGGTGTGACATTTGCATTTGGAATCAGTTGCTGTCGACTCTCAATATGAGATCCAAAGAGCTGTCACTATCAGAATTCTGTCAATGTCCCAATATTTATGCACCTGACTGTATTTGTACACTTTATCTTGTATAATGTATATATAGAGAGATATACACATGCTGCATGTGCTGAGTACTTTCATTTCTGCTATATGCAGAGAATAGTTATTTTTCACCTTATTTAAAAGTGACATTATTATTAAAAATAAGCTGGAAGGTGTTCTGACAGTGAGCCAGTAAGAGGTGGAAATCCCCCAACTTAATATATCTTATGACAACTAGCAACACATTAAGGGGGTTTTCCCCCCCAAAAATACAATAACCTTATAATGGTGACATGACAGAATATTATCAGCATGCACAAGGTTATTAATTCATCTATTAATAACAATGATTATGTAGCTCATCAAATTATCTTCCCAACAAATGAGAATTGGGCCGAGAAATGAATTCATGTGTAAAAACCGCATCATGAATTCTATGTAAAATGATGATCTTCTCAAACTTTAGGCAGTCACCAGAGATAACAGGTCTTCATAAAATATTACTAATTTCTGATTAGTATTCAGTGTTTGGATAAAATAGTGAATGCTCCTGTTCTGCGTATGTGCGAAGCTAAAGCTGGATACACACTTAACAGATATCTGCAGATGATGGTTCTAAACAACCATCATTGTCTTTTGATCCCCCTTCCCCGTGGCTTCTGCAGCAAGTGTGCCTAATTAGTCAAGAATTCATCCTACAGCAAAAAAATGACCCAACAGACCTCTAGGCTAGTTCAGAACCAATTTCAAGGGAAAGAACAAGATCGTAGGCTTCAAACATTGAATGGCCAGCACAGTCTCCAGACCAAAACTTATCGAGCTGGTTTGGGATGAACTGGACAAAGTGTGAAGGCAAAGCAACCTAACAAGTGTAACACATTTGTGGGAACTTCTGCAACAGTGTTGGGAACAAATTCACAAATATTTGATTTCCCTGTGGAAAACGCAACAAGTGTGTTCGGCAGTTACATCTGCAAAAGTCGGCTACTTTGATGAGTTAAAAACTTACATTAAATTGCTTGAAGTTCAATAAACACTTGAAATATGGAGGTGTTCTAAAATTTTTGACCAGTAGTGTATATTCATAATATAGGTTTCTTTTTAGCAGGGATGTCAAAAAAATAAAAAGAATGTGCGTTTCTGCAACTGCATTAGAAAATAACTTAAGCAGTTTATATTTTTAAGATTTATACCCCTTTCACATAGCCAAAATAACCTGGGTTATTACCGGGTCGACCTGCACTGTGAAAGCGGCACCAAAAATTATCCCGACATTTAAAACCAATGTATCGACCAGGGTTGAACACTGGACCGACCTGGGATGTAGTGCAGTGTGTACGGGTCCTACCTGGGCAAACAACGCTGATTGGATGTTCCTGGGTCTCACTTGATGATGTCAGCAGCCAGACACACAGACAGCACACTGCAGACAACAGCAGTGCAGACTCAGGTGGTAGGCGTTCCCATGGGCCTCTGTCTGGGCAGGCACGCCCACCAAAGGGGGCGTGCTGTCAATCACCATCAACAGCACGCCCCCTTTGGTGCGAGACCCATAACGACGGCTTGGCGAGCGGGTCTGAATCAGGCCCAGTGTTCAAAATCCCGAGTCAGAGTCGAATTTTAGACAGCTTCAAATTGCTCGTTCTGGATCATCAAGCATGAGAGTGGAATTGCACAGAACCACCTTCATACAAGATGAATAAAACTTGGTAGAAAAAAGCAAAACACATTTCTGACTTTGCCAGATGAGTGGCACAAATAAAACTATACAACACATCCGACAGGTATTCCTAAATGGGCATGATTTAGTAATCATTAATGCATATGGTAGAAAATATGTTATTCGCGAATATTTATGTATTCTATAATCCATTTGATTGTACACAGAGCTGGCGGTTTTGTGATTGGTTGTGTATTGGGGAAGTGTATAATTGATGTTCACCAGGACTTTGTTATATATCTATTCCGATGAAATGACTGCATTCATACCTTGAAATTAGCTTTTTATTTAGCTTTTACTAAATAAAAAAATCAAACACACTGGGAGCCTACGTCTCACATACGTTGATGGTCATTACATTAACCAACTGTTAAGGGGGTATCCACTAGGCGATTTTAGCAAGCGGTTGCACGATAACGACGTAACTATCGTGCAATCGCTTGCAAATCGCGCATGCGTTCAGTCCGGGCACATCTATCATTGCCCGTACATGCTGGTCAACCTGACGATCTCGTCAGGTTCAGCATGTGCGGGGATGATGGATGTGCCTGGACTGAACGAGTGAATGTTCAGTCTAGGCACATCACTAGGTATACAAACGACAGCACGATTCCAATGTCGTAATCGTGCTCTCTCTTGTATATCTAGTAGTGGATACCCACCTTTACTTTTTAAAGAAAGCATGTCGTTTGGATACTGGCATAATTAGAATAAGAATTTTAAAACTGATACAATGGATAAAGTTGTAAACATAACACTTATGCAACAGACTGTCAATATCCTTGTGTACGGTCCTCTTTGTGTTCAGATTATTGACGGATTTACATTAATGCTGCAAAGCCCTTATTGCATTGTACAAGATGGACTGATAACTCTTCCTCTTGTCATTATGGGCAGAAAATGCTACGACTGTTACTAGTTTGAGTCTCAAGTAGAGAGAACGGTTTCAGGAAAGGTACAAACAAGGAACTCTTGTGGAAGAAAACAGAAAAACATGTCAGTCCTTTAGGGAACCTAAAGTAATGGGCGCACGACGGAGCAATTTAATTGTTGCTCCGTTCGGGCGTGCATATATGCGGTTAGACACATTTCTGCTCGCTGTCTCCTGAGGTGGCGAGTAGAAATGTGCGAGAAGTCGGCTGTTTGAGCGCACACACGGCACGGGCGCCCCAAACGGATAAACAATTGAATTGCTCTGCTGGGCACACAAAAAACAATTGAATCACCCCCAATAAGTGCTATTTTACTTGTTGATTGTAGTAGCAATGACAGCAATGTGACAATTCTGCGCAAGAAAAATGGTTCTCTAAGGCCCTGTAGGAAACATCTCTCCTTTATCTGCAGCACAGTATATCAGATGTGCTATAAAAGACAATAAAAAGGTTGACGATCACTAGGTTGCCAACATATGGTCGACATGCATTAGGTCGACAGGGACAAAAAGTTGGCACACAAATGGTTGTCATGTTTTTTTTTTCTAATTTAACTCTAATCCTAACCCTCCCCCTAGTGACTAACCCTGACCGTCGCCTCCGGTAGCCTAACCCTAATCCCAAACTTCACCCTTAAAAAACATTGTGCCGACCATTTTTGTGTGTTGACATTTTGCACTGTCAACCTATTGACTGTCGACCTTTTTATGGTCGATCATCTATCCGGATACTCAGTATGTCCATTTAAGCAAATTAAAATAGCGTCAGCACCCCTAATCTATGTAACGCATAACTGGAGGAGATCATGATACCGATTTGCTGGCTACCCAACATATATAGTTTCTTATCCAAAAGCTATAATAATGTTTAGGGAACAGCGATCTTTCATATTCACATTTGTATGCCGTAACTTGCATGACCTAGGCATTTAAAGTGGCCTCCTAATTCATTCTAAAAGTAACATCCAAGACAAATGAACATCAGGAAAAGCAGGAACATGACCAGGTTTCTAAGATGAAGACTTCCAAAGGGAATCAAAGTGGTCAGCTGCTTAGACATTAAACTAATTACATTTAAACAAAACCCTGGAGGTGCAGCATAATTATATACACATAAAAGTCTGCATTGCTAAGTACAATTCTAGTAAGAACATATTTCATGTTGCATTTGTTTTCAAAAACATGCTGCTGCAGGAATCAGCTAAAATAAAGTCTGATAAAGTCATCTCGTACACCAGCGTAGACCAAAGACACAGCATTCATTGAGATTAAATAAAGCTAGTATTAAACGCAAGGTAAACAAAAAACAAATGGAGTTAAAGCACGGCATTAAATATGGATGAATGACCCTATGAAGAACAGGCAGACTATGCACTTGATTGTACAAAGGAAGCACACAATATACCTGAAAGCCTGATTTCTTCCAACCAAGTTCCCTTATCTGTTCTTTATGACCACGTGTGTATAACGGGTTAATTTAACATAGATATCAAAACCCTTAATGATAATTCCTTGTGAGAACCATTTGTGCTGAGTTCCCTGTTCAATGAACCCCAGTGTAGATCATATGTTCACAAAGTCTCAGCTGGGAGTTGGATAATACGGGTTGGGTAGCTTTTGACATGCCGCTGTCAGGATATGAACTGGCGGCTACAGCCATTGGTTCATATCCCGACAGTGGCATGCCGAAAGCTGAAAATCCCGACAGGGGTCGTAAGTATATTAACCCTACCCCATTCCCCCCCCCTTAACCTCCCTTAATGGTGCCTAACCCTAACCTCCCCCCTTAGTGCCTAACCCTAACTTCACCCCAGTGGTGCATAACCCTAACCTCCCCCCTTAGTGCCTAACCCCCCTCACCGTCGCCTAACCCTATCCCTCCCCCCAGGGGGTACCTAAACTTATCCCTCCCCCCCACGGATATCACCTAACCTGTCCCCGCTTACCTTCGTTCAGGATGCCGGCTAAAGATAGGCATCAGGATTTCGACACCTATTTTTAATCCCGAGTTGAGCTTTGGGGCTGGCATCCTGGCGTCTGTAAATTAACTACATCCCAGATAATACAGCACTAGTACCTAAATCGTTCATCCAATGCTTAAAACAGCATTTCTTACCCATAAAAGGTCCCGCTTCTACAATTCCTTCTTTGCTGCCATCAAAACCATGGGAGGTGATGTGAGTTTCTGAAAGGCCAAGTCCTGCTGGTAGTGATCGCTTCATGTCCTTCGAAATAGAAAAAAAAGAAAAGAACACGCAGGTCACTTTGACAGTATATCTACCACAGCACGGCAATACGAGAGAATTTAACCAGGGCTTGTTTAAAACAATGTGTGATGACACCATATTCTATTGAAAAAAGTCTGCAAAGTAACCAAACTTCTAATAATTCATTTTCTGCAGATTGTTTTCTACTCTATGTTTTTAAGTACCAGCAAACCAGGAACACATTGTATTTATGGATAACAAACACAAACTCAACACCACAGGCAGGGCAAAAGCAAAGTCAATAAATCTTTATAGTACATTCATACAGTCAGGTCCATAAATATTGGGACATTGACAGAATTTTCAGATTTTGGCCTCTATTCACCACCACAATGGCTTTGAAATGAAACAAACAAGATGTGCTTTAACTGCAGACTTTCAGATTTAATTTGAGGGTAATTACATCCAAATCAGGTGAACTGTGTAGGAATTACAACGGTTTCTATATGTGCCTCCCACTTTTAAGGGGCCAAAAGTAATGGGACAAACTAAACAATCCTAAATCTAACTTTCACTTTTTAATACTTTGTTGCAAATCCTTTGCAGGCAATTACAGCCTGAAGTCTGGAACACATAGACATCACCAGACACTGGGTTTCATCCCTGGTGATGCTCTGCCAGGCCTCTACTGCAAATGTCTTCAGTTCCTGCTTGTTCTTGGGGCATTTTCCCTTCAGTTTTGTCTTCATCAAGTGAAATGCATGCTCAATCGGATTCAGGTCAGGGGATTGACTTGGCCATTGCATAACATTCCACTTTTTAGCCTTAAAAAACTCTTTGGTTGGTTTTGCAGTATGCTTCGGGTCATTGTCCATCTGCACTGTGAAGCGCCGTCCAATGAGTTCTGAAGCATTTGACTGAATATGAGCATATAATATTGCCCGAAACACTTCAGAATTCATTCTGCTGCTTTTGTCAGCAGTCACATCATCGATAAATACAAGGGAACCAGTTCGATTTGCAGCCATACATACCCACGCCATGACACTACCACCACCACACTTCACTGATGAGGTGGTATGTTTTGGATCATGAGCAGTTCCTTTCCTTCTCCATACTCTTCTCTTCCCATCACTCTGGTACAAGTTGATCTTTGTCTCATCTGTCCATAGGATGTTGTTCCAGAACTGTAATGGCTTTTTTAGATGTTGTTTGGCAAAACTCTAATCTGGTCTTCCTGTTTTTGAGGCTCACCAATGGTTTACATCTTGTGGTGAACCCTCTATATTCACTCTTGTGAAGTCTTCTCTTGATTGTTGACTTTGACACATATACACCTACCTCCAGAAGAGTGTTCTTGATTTGGCCAACTGTTGCGAAGGGGTTTTTCTTCACCAGGGAAATAATTCTTCTGTCATCCACCACAGTTGTTTTCCATGGTATTCCGGGTCTTTTGGTGTTGCTGAGCTCTCCGATGCGTTTTCTCTTTTTAGAATGTTCCAAACACTTGATTTGGCCACACCTAATGTTTTTGCTATGTTTCTGATGGGTTTGTTTTGATTTTTCAGTCTAATGATGGCTTGCTTCACTGATAGTGACAGCTCTTTGGATCTCATATTGAGAGTCGACAGCAACTGATTCCAAATGCAAATGTCACACCTAGAATCAACTCCATACCTTTTACCTGCTTAATTGATAATGAAATAATGAGGGAATAGCCCACACCTGTCCATGAAATAGCTTTTGAGTTGATAGTCCCATTACTTTTGGCCCCTTAAAAAGTGGGAGGCACATATAGAAACCGTTGTAATTCCTACACCGTTCACGTAATTACTCTCAAATTAAATCTGAAAGTCTGCAGTCAAAGCACATCTTGTTTGTTTCATTTCAAAGCCATTGTGGTGGTGAATAGAGGGCAAAATATGAAAATTCTGTCAATGTTCCAATATTTATGCACCTGACTGTATGTTAGGGGCTCCCGGGGGGGACTTCGGGCCTACCCCCCCCCCTCCCTTAGGCACCCCCTAAGGGAGGGTTAGCGATGGGGGGGTAGGGTTAGTGATACTTACCTAAATCTCTTCTAGGGATTTCCACTGCTGCCGGTGTCGGGATAAAACTGCCGACCTTACAGCCGGTGGTCATCGTACTGATTCCCTGATTTGTCATCTTCTTTCATTTTAAGGCATTAGGTAAAGGCAACATTTATTTAAAAAATTACAATATATATATATATATACACACACACATACATACACACTGTACACCATACCAGACGAGCAGCACATGGTGAGACCAAATGTGTGCAAGAGACGTTATGTATGTTTGTCTTGCATTTAAATTTGTTCCTTGACAAAAGGAGTAAAATCCGAAACGTTGGAGCAAATGATTTGTTGAGTTGTGTCATTTCAAGTACGGACGAGTGCCGCGATATGGGAGTTATATAGCTGTTTGTAAGCGGATGCTGAGCACCCTGGCAATTTCATATCCCAAGAGAGGAGTCTCCAGCTCAATGCGTTTCGTCCCGCTTTAGTCTCTAGGGACTTCTTGAGGAGTAGATTTGACAGTAAAATCTACTCCTGAAGAAGTCCCCAGAGACTACAGCGGGACGAAACGCATTGAGCTGTAGACTGGACCTCCTGTTAAATATCTCCATAACACTTTGGACAGATAAGCGCACTTTTTAATGTCTAATTGTACAAGTCTTTATTGTGTTCTTAATTAAATATTTTGTGTGTAAAAACGTACCACACGATCTGGAGGCTCTCTTTATATTTCATATCTGCCTTGGAGTTGAATTGTGCCTAAGGAGAAGATACCCTATATACATTGCTTTGTGAAAAGCTTCATCCGGTATGAGGTTTGCATATTCTGGGTGCTGGTGATTGCTGGATTTATCACGAGTTTTTTCTGACACCATTTTTTG
Source organism: Taudactylus pleione (assembly GCA_031769625.1). Taxonomy (NCBI): domain Eukaryota; kingdom Metazoa; phylum Chordata; class Amphibia; order Anura; family Myobatrachidae; genus Taudactylus; species Taudactylus pleione. The sequence goes on from JAUIMM010000169.1 coordinate 11,703,579, forward strand.
TTTTTGCATTAATACATTATCTCTGTGCAATTAGCACAGTCCTATATACAATATATAATATTAAGATCCTTTATCAGGTTACACTATGTTGGTTTTTATTCTCTTTTTCTGAGATATACACCTGGGGCATAGCACACGGAGATCCCTTCAGGATAAAGATCATATGGACTCTCCATGAACAGTGTTGTTGTAAACTATCTAAAAATAACTGGTACACTGAAGGCACAGTTTCTTCACCATTTTTATTAATCTCTACATGATTGTCTGAATAGATATCCTTTGGAAGGACTGGCAGCTGGCAGCCACCTAATGAGGGAGTGTCCTCACATATATATATATATAGATAACAGAATATTCCGTATTTCGGAATAATTGCATATCATAATGAAATATCTTGGGAATGGGACCCAAATATACACACAGAATGCATTTATGTGTTATATACACCTTATACACACAGCCGGCAGGTCATTTTATACAATATTTTCAATACTTTTGTGGCTCAAGCAAAGTTTGTGTACGGAAATGAAATTCATTTATGTTTCTTATACACATTATACACACAGCCTGAAGTTAATTTTATACAATATTGTTAATAATTTGTGCCTTAGACAAAGTTTGTGCACATTGAACCATCAAAAATCAAAAGGTTTCATTATCTCAGTCATACCAAAATAAATCCGTATTTCGGAATATTTGGATATGGGAGACTCAACCTGTATCATAATGGTTTTTTCCAGCAAGATTTAGATCTGGCCAAAAATGTATTTATCTAATTTTTTTTCGTGGAATTTTTCAGATCTCTTTTTGATTGAATTGGGACATTTTTATTGTAAATACATGTTTTATGAGATATATACATGTTTTATATATATATATATATATACACACACATATACACACATATACATATACACACACACCACACAAAACCAGTTGTTTTTGTGATATCAATATTGATGTGTTTATATATGTGATATCTGTATTTTTGTGATATCATTATTGATATTTTACATGTTTATATATGTGATGTATTAAATATCTGAATTTCAACTATCAGACCCGTTCATTGATTAGCGCAATTGGAGGTATATAGTTTCTTAACGAGAAATTGTGTCAAGTTCTTTTTTTTTCATTTTTCAACCGATAGTTGATTAAACATTTGTGGGATACATGATGTGGGAAATTTAACAGTTACAAAAAAACGATCCAACATGATCTGTTATTTTTTCTCATCATTTTGACTGGCTTTTAACGAGTATTATATATATTTTTTTTTTTTTTAGCACAGCTGGTTTTAGTTAAACAATTATCTCCAGGCAGAATTGTTAGACTATGCAAATACATTTGCTTCAGCCCTATCTATGAAATCTTAGCCAGAGATGCACTAGCGTTCTCAATGTTTAGCACATTTTTAGATTTCAAAATATCTGCACTTCCTTTACAGCTCAGACAATGTAAAACCTACACCATATAGATGTAACAATTTGTGATGTAAACTACCTTCAACTAGCTAGATGACTGCATTGGTTCTTAATGGAAGGATGACAGAGTGTATTAAAATGTCAAGTAATGCCTTTTCCCACAGTAGTCATTAAGGTTTAGATGCAGGGGACTTAAGACCTGCAATTAAGAGAAAATACAAAGCAGTCTAATGGATTTCCTTCTAAAAGTACGCAGACCCAGCAATGCCAATTAGTCACCCCTGCAGCCCCTTCTATATTCCCAAGAGAACAAAAGAGAGGTCACTAAACTAGGGTACAACAGAACATAAACGTCACCCAGCATCTGTGCCTGCACACCACAGCACAGGCCTGGCCTTGTTACTATAGCAGAAATAAAACCCAGAGTCACTTTACTATGAGTTGTACAGAAATTATACACAGCTGAACCTTCAGCCAAAACTCCATAGAGAATTGGTGATGCAGGAACGTTACAAGAGGGCAAATGTAGTATAAAATAGTGGGGCACACATTAACTAATCGTATTTGTGGGGTTTACACGAGAGTAAAAATTTGACTGTGTACAGTGTGCTGTAGCACATAGCAACCAGTTACCTATACAACAGCACCTTGTGTACACAGTTACCTATACAACAGCCTACATAGCTTAACGAATGTGTCATGCTCTGTGCACTCACTGACACTAAACAAAAAAAAATTGCATCCATCCCCAGGAGACAGACTGACCTTCATTGTCTTGAATAATACTGCTGGTACTGGTAGTAGATTATAGTGGTGATAACCGAACTACAAATTCCTGACTTTTACATGAAACTCTCTCGTTTTCTATTTTGTTGTTACATTATGTTTGGAAACTGAGACCAGCCCATCTCTGTAAAATAAACACATACTTCACTATACATCATCATAAATAATAATGATTAACAGATTTTTTTTCCCCCATAATTATTAAGAATGACACACTACTATATAGTGCAATTCTGTGACGTGGGCAGAGAGAGGATGCCAGTATATACACATGCTCAATCTCGGTTTCATCGTCATCGCAGGGATGTTCTTGCAGGTGGATGTTGACAAATAAAGCAACTATTTGCCATAAATATGAATTGCCTGCAGTATGTTTACTTAACTAAATATGTCCCGTATGCTAGCAGTCACTCATCCACAGCACTAGGGCTCTTCCAGCACCCATGTAGCGCTGGGTAACAGTGTAAAAAATTACATAATTAAACACTTTGTCATAGGCAAACTACAAGTCCCAGCATGGCGCCCAAGCAACTGTCCTGAAATAATGGAAATAGTTAGTCCACAACTGCTTCCATATACTTAACATTAGGCCTATAGTTAACATGGGCGGATCTCATTGCCTTGACCTCAGGTATCCTTCCATATTACATATAGGCTTAAAGTTAAATAAAGGGCTTTAGCGACGTCAGTACACTATCACTGACATCATAGAAATAAATATATGAACCACTTTCTCAATAAAAATTAGAAACAAAGTTTTGTATTCAGTTAAGTTCTATAAAAAGAATTACCTTAAGCCCGCTCCATAGAGAGGTCCCCGGACGGTGAAAATTTACTGACATAGGAGGAGAACCCCTATAGCAGGGATGGGGAAACTCAAGCCCGGGGCCATATAAGGACCTCGGAATCATTTGGTGTGGCCCTCTAAGCTTTTTTCTGCTAGCCTCATTTGGCTAGCAGGGTGCCTAGAATGGCAGCCTGCAGCCAGACTCTATGCAGCAGTGCCGCCTGGAGAGTCCTTAGGATGCTTCAGACGGTCACACCGCCACCATTACAGCTCCCTGGAGCATCCTCAAGATGCTCCGGGCATTGCTGTAATCACAGGTGATTGTGGCCCCGCCCCTTGTGACATCATACAGAGAGGGGGCGTGGTCTGCACCAGGCCCGTGAATAATGTTATATATATCAAAATTGCCCTTGGCGGAAAAAAGGTTCCCCACCCCTGCCCTATAGGGTAACCCAGTGGCATTACATCAATAAAAGAACCTTCCACTATATTCTTTGTCACATTTTATAGCCAGCACTTTTACACATATAAACACTCAAATCGGGTAACAAACACCTCCAACTCCCCTCCGTGCTGCGCTGTATCATTCCCTATATTTCAAGTTCTATATGTATTTGTGCTTTCTCTAATTAACTTTTCCGGTCTCTGGGGCAGATGTATGAAGCTCTGGAAAGTGATAAAGTGGAGAGTGATAAACAACCAGCCACTCAGCTCCTAACTGTCATGTTACAGGCTGTGTTTGAAATATGACAGTTGGGAGCTGATTGGTTGGTCGTTTATCACTCTCCACTTTATCACTTCCCAGAGCTTCATACATCTGGCCCATATGCTTTAGTGCAATATGTCAAAATAAGTCACACAGATGATAATGTACTCAGTATCATTCAGTGATAGGGTATGCAGTCAGGAAGCCGACGGTCGAAATGCCGACTGCCGGCTTCCCGACTGTGCAATCCCGCAGGGATCTAATGATAGGCGCCGAAATCCCAACATCTATCATTATCCCTACGCTGGGAGCCCGACACACCGAACGAAGGTAAGCCGGGCGGCGGGCGCGGACAGTCACAGGGGGGGAGGGTTAGGTTAGGGGCTCCCGGGGAGGACTTAGGGTTAGGCACTCCCCCATGAGGGTTAGGCTAGGGGAAGGGGAGGTTAGGGTTAGGCGATCCCCCAGGAGGGTTAGGCTAGGGGAAGGGGGGGTTAGGCACTCCCGGGGGGGGGGGAGGTTAGGTTTAGGCACCACCCCCGGGAGACTTAGGTTTAGGCTGCAGTAACGGGGTGGGGGGGGGGGGTTTAGGCACTTACGGGGACGGTTAGGCACTAGGGGGGAGGAGGTTAGGGTTAGGTACCCCTAAGGGAGGGTTAGTTATACTTCCCTTATTTACTTGTCGGGATTTTCACTGCTGCCGGTCTTCCGGCGTCGGGATTTGAACCACCAGACACCGGTCCGACGGTCATTCATACCGATCCCAGTGACAGACTGTAAAAGCTCTGTGCAGAAGACCCTATCCCCCCTGACCGCTCTCCTGCCATTGTCTTGTGTGTCCAATGGTCTTCTCTGCCACCTCTATTTGGATGTCATGATACTATTTAAAGCTCTTGTCTGTGGTACATGTCCTGGCTCTCACTGCGCATGACACCAAAAAGGGGGGCACAACTCACAACTTTTATAGAATAGATGATGAAGATAATGTAAAACTAGACAGCTGTTGTGTTAGACCAAACTGCGCACCAATCACTGCATGGGTGGATCTAATAATGCTGGGTACACTCTGGCCGATATATTGGCCGATTAATTGATCTGGCTAATATATCCTGCCCCCGTCGGCCAATGTGTACAGACGATATGTCTGAACTACGTCGCTCACGGACATATCGCGTTGGCTGTGCTACACAGCCAATGAACAGATATGTCTTCAGACATATCTGTCCATCGGCAAGTGTGTACAGGCGAACAGCCCGAGCAGTCTCCTATGCCAAAGGGGGGGGAGCGATCATGCTGATCGCGCCCCCCTTTGGCTGTGCGCCGGGCTGCGGGGCACAAAGTGCCCCCCTCCCCAGCGCAGAATCGGAAAGGTTTTTTTTTTCTGAAGGGGGCGTGGCCACGTCCCCTATCCGCCCCCAGTCCGGCTTGACTCGCTGCAGCAGCAGATGATGGTCATTCAGTGTGTAGGAACGACCATCATCTGCAGATATATCGGTCAGGTGTGTACCCACCTTAAAACAACCACCCAACCTGACAAGTACTTAAGTGTGTTTAAATAATGATTAGACCATTCACACAAAACTGATTAAACATGGAAATTTTTTTCAATTGGTTTTATCTTATGCTCATTTCATCAAGTTACAAAGGTTACAATATGTAATGTTCTCAAGTGTTGCAGCTACGGCTTGGGAATTCCAACAGTGGTCTTTATAAATTAGAACACCTTAAACTATGGCTTTGATATTTGCCTTATCATGCAACAACGTATATTTCCTGGCCGATTTTACCATGCAAGCCAATGAGTATAGGTAAGAAGCTTGCATCAAAAAAGAATTCATAAGGCTGTGTACACAGAAGGGATTACTTGTGTCCTTGGTGCATTTATAAAGCATTCATAGTAAGTTCTGTAAGGCCATGACTACACAAAATATAGGAGCATCTGTGGACTGCACAAAATTTGTTTTTAATTTAGTGTGCACTTATCCACTAGGACCAATAATGGGTATATGCTGCATTCTGCGTGCAAGTAAAAGGTTTACACCCACAAGTCAAGTGCCTTAACTAAATAACCAATCAGGACTAAAAAAAATAAACAAACAAATT
>JAUIMM010000170.1:1862500-1879980 GCA_031769625.1 Taudactylus pleione
AGTGCTGTGCTCCCCCATTCCTCGTCTGTGCCTGCTTCACCACCAGTGCTCTCCTCTGACCTAACCATCTGCAGTGCTGTGCTCCTCCATTCCTCGTCTGTGCCTGCTTCGCCACCAGTGCTCTCCTCTCACCTAACCATCTGCAGTACTGTGCTCCTCCATTCCTCGTCTGTGCCTGCTTCGCCACCAGTGCTCTCCTCTGACCTAACAATCTGCAGTGCTGTGCTCCTTCATTCCTCGTCTGTGCCTGCTTCACCACCAGTGCTCTCCTCGCACCTAACCATCTGCAGTGCTGTGCTCCTTCATTCCTCGTCTGTGCCTGCTTCACCACCAGTGCTCTCCTCTCACCTAACCATCTGTAGTGCTGTGCTCCTCCATTCCTCGTCTGTGCCTGCTTCGCCACCAGTGCTCTCCTCTGACCTAACCATCTGCAGTGCTGTGCTCCTCCATTCCACGTCTGTGCCTGCTTCGCCACCAGTGCTCTCCTCTGACCTAACCATCTGCAGTGCTGTGCTCCTCCATTCCACGTCTGTGCCTGCTTCGCCACCAGTGCTCTCCTCTGACATAACCATCTGCAGTGCTGTGCTCCCCCATTCCTCGTCTGTGTCTGCTTCGCCACCAGTGCTCTCCTGTGACCTATCCATCTGCAGTGCTGTGCTCCTCTATTGCTCATCTGTGCCTGCTTCACCACCAGTGCTCTCCTCTGACCTAACCATCTGCAGTGCTGTGCTCCTCCATTCCTCGTCTGTGCCTGCTTCACCACCAGTGCTCTCCTCTGACCTATCCATCTGCAGTGCTGTGCTCCTCCATTCCTCGTCTGTGCCTGCTTCACCACCAGTGTTCTCCTCTGACCTAACCATCTGCAGTGCTGTGCTCCTCCATTCCTCGTCTGTGCCTGCTTCACCACCAGTGTTCTCCTCTGACCTAACCATCTGCAGTGCTGTGCTCCTCCATTCCTCGTCTGTGCCTGCTTCACCACCAGTGTTCTCCTCTGACCTAACCATCTGCAGTGCTGTGCTCCTCCATTCCTTGTCTGTGCCTGCTTCACCACCAGTGTTCTCCTCTGACCTAACCATCTGCAGTGCTGTGCTCCTCCATTCCTCGTCTGTGCCTGCTTCACCACCAGTGCTCTCCTCTGACCTAACCATCTGCAGTGCTGTGCTCCTCCATTCCTCGTCTGTGCCTGCTTCACCACCAGTGTTCTCCTCTGACCTATCCATCTGCAGTGCTGTGCTCCTCCATTCCGTGTCTGTGCCTGCTTCACCACCAGTGCTCTCCTCTGACCTAACCATCTGCAGTACTGTGCTCCTCCATTCCTCATCTGTGCCTGCTTCACCACCAGTGCTCTCCTCTGACCTAACCATCTGCAGTACTGTGCTCCTCCATTCCTCGTCTGTGCCTGCTTCGCCACCAGTGCTCTCCTCTGAGCTAACCATCTACAGTGCTGTGGTCCATCATTCCACGTCTGTGCCTGCTTCACCACCAGTGCTCTCCTCTGACCTAACCATCTGCAGTACTGTGCTCCTCCATTCCTCGTCTGTGCCTGCTTCACTACCAGTGCTCTCCTCTGACCTAACCATCTACAGTGCTGTGGTCCTCCTTTCCTCGTCTGTGCCTGATTCACCACCAGTGCTCTCCTGTGACCTAACCATCTACAGTGCTGTGGTCCTCCTTTCCTCGTCTGTGCCTGATTCACCACCAGTGCTCTCCTGTGACCTAACCATCTACAGTGCTGTGCTCCTCCTTTCCTCGTCTGTGCCTGCTTCACCACCAGTGCTCTCCTCTGACCTAACCATCTGCAGTACTGTGCTCCTCCTTTCCTCATCTGTGCCTGCTTCACCACCAGTGCTCTCCTCTGACCTAACCATCTGCAGTACTGTGCTCCTCCTTTCCTCGTCTGTGCCTGCTTCACCACCAGTGCTCTCCTCTGACCTAACCATCTGCAGTACTGTGCTCCTCCGTTCCTCGTCTGTGCCTGCTTCACCACTAGTGCTCTCCTGTGACCTAACCATCTACAGTGCTGTGCTCCTCCATTCCTTGTCTGTGCCTGCTTCACCACCAGTGCTCTCCTCTGACCTAACCATCTGCAGTACTGTGCTCCCCCAATCCTCGTCTGTGCCAGCTTCACCACCATTGCTCTCCTCTGACCTAACCATCTGCAGTACTGTGCTCACCCAATCCTCGTCTGTGCCTGCTTCACCACCAGTGCTCTTCTCTGACCTAACCATCTGCAGTACTGTGCTTCTCCATTACTCGTCTGTGCCTGCTTCACCACCAGTGCTCTCCTCTGACCTATCCATCTGCAGTACTGTGCTCCTCCATTCCTCGTCTGTGCCTGCTTCACCACCAGTGCTCTCCTCTGACCAAACCATCTGCAGTGCTGTGCTCCTCCATTCCTCGTCTGTGCCTGCTTCACCACCAATGTTCTCCTCTGACCTAACCATCTGCAGTGCTGTGCTCCTCCATTCCTCGTCTGTGCCTGCTTCACCACCAGTGCTCTCCTCTGACCTAACCATCTGCAGTACTGTGCTCCTCCATTCCTCGTCTGTGCCTGCTTCACCACCAGTGCTCTCCTGTGACATAACCATCTGCAGTACTGTGCTCCTCCATTACTCGTCTGTGCCTGCTTCACCACCAGTGCTCTCCTTTGACCTATCCATCTGCAGTACTGTGCTCCTCCATTCCTCGTCTGTGCCTGCTTCACCACCAGTACTCTCCTCTCACCTAACCATCTGCAGTACTGTGCTCCTCCATTCCTCATCTGTGCCTGCTTCACCACCAGTGCTCTCCTCTGACCTAACCATCTGCAGTGCTGTGCTCCTCCATTCCTCGTCTGTGCCTGCTTCACCACCAGTGCTCTCCTCTGACCTAACCATCTGCAGTGCTGTGCTCCTCCATTCCTCGTCTGTGCCTGCTTCACCACCAGTGCTCTGCTGTGACCTAACCATCTGCAGTACTGTGCTCCTCCATTCCTCGTCTGTGCCTGCTTCACCACCAGTGCTCTCCTGTGACCTAACCATCTGCAGTGCTGTGCTCCCCCATTCCTCGTCTGTGCCTGCTTCACCACCAGTGCTCTCCTGTGACCTAACCATCTGCAGTGCTGTGCTTCTCCATTCCTCGTCTGTGCCTGCGTCACCACCAGTGCTCTCCTCTGACCTAACCATCTGTAGTACTGTGCTCATACAGCCCATCTAGATAATGGCTGGACCAATATGCATTATGCAGCACCTATCCTTGTGTATCAATTTCTATTTTCCACACCACCGGATCTTGTGTGGATTCGCACTGCGAACACCCAGAATAGTGAGTGCGTATATATGCACCCATGTCTATTTGCAGGATTCTGCCACTCACACCTGGATGAGCCTAACGGGGAACATCCAACATAGGCCGAGTGCAGTAACGGTGCGTTCACACAATTGGAACACGTGCAGAAAAGACACATATACGCCTGGTAAACCTGTATTATGGCAGGTGGTCAGGGACGTGTGCATATAGGAGATGATAATGTTGACAGTTGCATGCATGAGCGAATCGCTTATGATTGGCTGTTTGCAAACACTCTCCTAACACTGATCGGTGCTCTCCTCCAGGGCCAGATTATAGGCTGGGCGACAGGGGCTGCCGGTCAGGGGCCCCCACACACCTTTATCCGACGCTGCTCTCTTCAGATACAGATTACACATCTGTGAGTGAGTTTAAGCAATTTATTGATTTTACTTTTTTTTTTCATCTGCAGGACGCGGACTTCTTTTTGCTGTATACGATAGGTTCTTGTAGTTTTACAAATGCCTAGTACCGAATGCATTTGCTGAATATAGAATAAATAGTTTACAGCATGTGAGCAACCAACATAAGTGTCTGCAGTGCTGTTACATGTGCAATGTATAAACATTAAGAGCTTACTTGCCTCTCCAGGGAATGTCTGGGAGGCTCCCGAGTCTCGGGTGGCTCTTCACTCATGATCTCCGCGTTCCGGCTCCTGCAGTGGGTGATGGATGACGTCTCTCCCATAATGCAGAGTGCGCCAACCTGGGAGGACTGAGGTGCGGACGGTGGCGGGAGCAGAAGTCGGAGCGGGGATTCAGGTAAGTGTTTTTTTCTCTTTTTATTAACTTGTGTGTCTTTGTCTGCACTATTGGGGCACTGCATCGGGGGGGACCTCTACTGGGGGGGACTACCACAGGGGGCACTGCTTCAGGGGGGACTACTACTGGGGGCACTGCATCGGGGAGGGGGACCTCTACTGGGGGCGACTACTACTGGGGGCACTGCATCGTGGGGGACCTCTACTGGGGGCACTACTACTGTAGCACTGCGTCAGGGGACCACTACTGGGGGCACTGCATAAGGGGGGACTACTACTGGTGACACTATATAAAGGGCACTGCATAGGCGGGACCACTACTGGGGGCACTGCATAGGAGGACTACTACTGGGGGCACTATATAAAGGGGACTGCTTAGGGGGGACCACTACTGAGGGCACTGCATAGGGGGACTACTACTGGGGGCACTATATAAGGGGCTTACTACTGGGGGCAAAAGGAGCACTGCAGTGGGGGGATCATTACTGGGGGCACTGAATAGGAAGGACCACTACTGTGGGCACTGTATAAGGGGCACTGGATAGGGGGGATCACTACTGGGGCCTGCATAAGGCGCACCACTACTGGGGGCACTGTATAAGGGGCACTGATGGGGGGCTGCATAAGGCGGACCACTACTGGGGGCACTGTATAAGGGGCACTTATGGGGGGCTGCATAAGGGGGACCACTACTGGGGGCAATGCATAGGGGGGACTGTATAAGGTTCACTGCGTTTAGGTGCATATGGAATGGAAAGGAATGTTCAGAGTGACGAGAAAGGGGTGTGTGTCATGTTGACATTACCCATTTTTAAGTGACCACTCCCCTTTTGACCACGCCCATTTTTTGACATGCGGGCGGAAAGCGTGCGCACCATGCTCCATTTTTTAATTTGCTCTGGTCTCTAAATACCCTAGTTACTGCACTGCCGCATACCCCATATGTACTAAGCACAGGAATGCGATGCTTTGCCCCAGTGAGTAATGCCATCTTCAGGTGGCATTACCCAATTGAAGCTTATGGGCATCTTTCCGGGATGCGCCCACTCTCATCTCCCCAAGTGGCCGGCGTCTTTTTGCGCATGCACTGAAAGACGCCAGAGAGACTTCTGGGTGTTAAACCCAGAAGTCCCTTTGTCCGGGGGCATCGCAAAGGACATCTCTCATTGGCAAATAATTAACCGCGGTGTGTACCTGATGAGAGGTGGGATGTACCGCATAGTGGATGCAATGCTTAGTACATATAGATGTATTCCCGGTGGAAAAAGGGATCTTTGGGTCCTTCTCCCACAGCCTCCATCCTCCTTTAAAGATTTTAGGAAAATGACACTGCAGCAGACATGTGCAGTGTCCGAAAATGTGGAGGAGTCATTCAGTGTCGGACTGGTGCATAAAGGGCCAACCAGGGAATGCAGTGATAGGGGCCCAGGCTTAAAGGATGTGGCCAGCAATCAGAGGGGGTGTGGTTAGCCACCACATAGGGACTTGGCCTACCATTAGAGAGGACACGTAAAGAACAGGGCCCCTGTGTCAGAACCACCCACTTTGATTGGCAGCAGTGCTAATCTTGGTGTAGTTTCCATAGCAACAAACCCAGCACCCAAGTTCATCCATGATCCTGCTCCACCAGGTTACTGGCCCATAGAGGATCAGGTGGGGCCTTTAGGCAGTGGTGCACAACGGGGATTTCCTCTGTACACCTGTGGCCCAGTCCAACACTTGAGTCATTAGAAAATGAGGAAGACTCCACGTTTGCACCAGGAGGCAGGAAGTAATTAGCACAGACAGCGTGTTACAGAAAGTGCTGTCCCTGTATACAAGGGCGTAGGGAGGACGGTTCCACTGGAGCGCAAGCTCCAGGCGCTGAAGGTGTCCGGAGGCGCCGGGGACTGTTGCTGCCCCACTGTGCCTGCTGGATCTAGTTCGATCCAGCCAGCGCATCAGCAGGAACAACAGCCCGGACAACGGCCGCGATGGATCAAGTAAGTACTTGGGTGGGGAGGGGGGACTACAGCGACACTACTTTAAGGGGCACCTATACAGGGGGCACGTCATATGGGCACTGCATATGGGCACCCACTACAGGGGTCATTGCATGTGGGCACCACTACAGGGGACATTGCATATGGGCACCACTAAAGGGGGCACTGCATATGGGCACCACTACAGGGGGCACTGCATGTGGGCCCCAGTACAGGGGACATTGCATGTGGGCACCACTACAGGGGATATTGCATATGGACACCACTACAGGGGGCACTGCATATGGGCACCACTACAGGGGACATTGCATATGGGCACCACTACAGGGGGCATTGCATATGGGCACCACTACAGGAGGCATTGAATATGGGCACCACTACAGGGGGCACTGCATTTTGGCACTACTACAAGGGGAACTGCATATGGGCACCACTACAGGGGACATTGCATGTGGGCACCACTACAAGGGGCACTGCATATGGGCACCACTACAGGGGGCATTGCATATGGGCACCACTACAGGGGACATTGCTTGTGGGCACCACTACAGGGGGCACTGCATATGGGCCACACTACAAGGGGCTATGCATATGTGCTCAACTACAGGGGGCACTGCAGATGGGAACCACTAAAGGGGGCACTGCATATTGGCACAGCTACAGGGGGCATGGCTTATGGGTTATGGGCACAGCTACAGGGGGCAATGCATATGGGCATAACTACAGGGGCACTGCATATGGGCACTACAGAGGGCCCTGCCTAAGGGGTACTACTACAGGAGCTGACGACTGGAGTGATACGGAAGGAGGCTGGAAAGCTGGGGCAGGAGGATGGAGAGACAGGGGGAAGAAGGCGGAATATATTTAGCCCTCTATGCCCCACTTTGATGCTGCCCCTAATCCTTATTATTATTTCTCTTTACTTTGATCCCATAAGGACCCGCCTCCTCCCTGGAACACTTGAGGAGGAGGGGGGGGGGGCACCATAGCACGTACATGCTCCGGGCGCCCTGGTTACACGCTACACCTCTGCCTGTACATATCTATAATACTTAGTTGGGATAATTATGTTAGAAGCGGTTATAGCAATTCAAAAAATTGCAGCACTGCTGTCATTATTAATACATAGACCACTCCACGTAGTACATCCTGTTAAATAATATAACCACTGCACAACTGCTGCAGCACAGATCTCCCATATGTCATACATGCTGCATGCAGGCAGCTACTGTGTATGTATCAGGTCTATCCTCTACGTGATAAGAGACAGGTAACCGGATGCAGCTGATATAATTACCAGTCACAAGAATCAATAAACTGCTGATAAAGTTCAGGGACTGTCTACAGTCACTGATGATAATCTCCACAGCATCTATAAATGGCATCACTACACAACACTAAGCAATGGGTTACACCGATGATAATCCCCACAGCATCTATAAATGGCATCACTACACAACACTAAGCAATGGGTTACACCGATGATAATCCTCACAGCATCTATAAATGGCATCACTACACAACACTAAGCAATGGGTTACACCGATGATAATCCCCACAGCATCTATAAATGGCATCACTACACAACACTAAGCAATGGGTTACACCGATGATAATCCTCACAGCATCTATAAATGGCATCACTACACAACACTAAGCAATGGGTTACACCGATGATAATCCCCACAGCATCTATAAATGGCATCACTACACAACACTAAGCAATGGGTTACACCGATGATAATCCCCACAGCATCTATAAATGGCATCACTACACAACACTAAGCAATGGGTTACACCGATGATAATCCTCACAGCATCTATAAATGGCATCACTACACAACACTAAGCAATGGGTTACACCGATGATAATCCTCACAGCATCTATAAATGGCATCACTACACAACACTAAGCAATGGGTTACACCGATGATAATCCTCACAGCATCTATAAATGGCATCACTACACAACACTAAGCAATGGGTTACACCGATGATAATCCCCACAGCATCTATAAATGGCATCACTACACAACACTAAGCAATGGGTTACACCGATGATAATCCCCACAGCATCTATAAATGGCATCACTACACAACACTAAGCAATGGGTTACACCGATGATAATCCCCACAGCATCTATAAATGGCATCACTACACAACACTAAGCAATGGGTTACACCGATGATAATCCCCACAGCATCTATAAATGGCATCACTACACAACACTAAGCAATGGGTTACACCGATGATAATCCTCACAGCATCTATAAATGGCATCACTACACAACACTAAGCAATGGGTTACACCGATGATAATCCTCACAGCATCTATAAATGGCATCACTACACAACACTAAGCAATGGGTTACACCGATGATAATCCTCACAGCATCTATAAATGGCATCACTACACAACACTAAGCAATGGGTTACACCGATGATAATCCCCACAGCATCTATAAATGGCATCACTACAGCAATGGGTTACACCGATGATAATCCCCACAGCATCTATAAATGGCATCACTACACAACACTAAGCAATGGGTTACACTGATGATAATCCCCACAGCATCAATAAATGGCATCACTACACAACACTAAGCAATGGGTTACACCGATGATAATCCCCACAGCATCTATAAATGGCATCACTACACAACACTAAGCAATGGGTTACACCGATGATAATCCTCACAGCATCTATAAATGGCATCACTACACAACACTAAGCAATGGATTACACTGATGATAATCCCCACAGCATCTATAAATGGCATCACTACACAACACTAAGCAATGGGTTACACCGATGATAATCCCCACAGCATCTATAAATGGCATCACTACACAACACTAAGCAATGGGTTACACCGATGATAATCCCCACAGCATCTATAAATGGCATCACTACACAACACTAAGCAATGGGTTACACTGATGATAATCCCCACAGCATCTATAAATGGCATCACTACACAACACTAAGCAATGGGTTACACCGATGATAATCCCCACAGCATCTATAAATGGCATCACTACACAACACTAAGCAATGGGTTACACCGATGATAATCCCCACAGCATCTATAAATGGCATCACTACACAACACTAAGCAATGGGTTACACTGATGATAATCCCCACAGCATCTATAAATGGCATCACTACACAACACTAAGCAATGGGTTACACCGATGATAATCCTCACAGCATCTATAAATGGCATCACTACACAACACTAAGCAATGGGTTACACCGATGATAATCCCCACAGCATCTATAAATGGCATCACTACACAACACTAAGCAATGGGTTACACCGATGATAATCCCCACAGCATCTATAAATGGCATCACTACACAACACTAAGCAATGGGTTACACCGATGATAATCCCCACAGCATCTATAAATGGCATCACTACACAACACTAAGCAATGGGTTACACCGATGATAATCCCCACAGCATCTATAAATGGCATCACTACACAACACTAAGCAATGGGTTACACCGATGATAATCCTCACAGCATCTATAAATGGCATCACTACACAACACTAAGCAATGGGTTACACCGATGATAATCCTCACAGCATCTATAAATGGCATCACTACACAACACTAAGCAATGGGTTACACCGATGATAATCCTCACAGCATCTATAAATGGCATCACTACACAACACTAAGCAATGGGTTACACCGATGATAATCCCCACAGCATCTATAAATGGCATCACTACAGCAATGGATTACACCGATGATAATCCCCACAGCATCTATAAATGGCATCACTACACAACACTAAGCAATGGGTTACACTGATGATAATCCCCACAGCATCTATAAATGGCATCACTACACAACACTAAGCAATGGGTTACACCGATGATAATCCCCACAGCATCTATAAATGGCATCACTACACAACACTAAGCAATGGGTTACACCGATGATAATCCTCACAGCATCTATAAATGGCATCACTACACAACACTAAGCAATGGATTACACTGATGATAATCCCCACAGCATCTATAAATGGCATCACTACACAACACTAAGCAATGGGTTACACCGATGATAATCCCCACAGCATCTATAAATGGCATCACTACACAACACTAAGCAATGGGTTACACCGATGATAATCCCTACAGCATCTATAAATGGCATCACTACACAACACTAAGCAATGGGTTACACTGATGATAATCCCCACAGCATCTATAAATGGCATCACTACACAACACTAAGCAATGGGTTACACCGATGATAATCCTCACAGCATCTATAAATGGCATCACTACACAACACTAAGCAATGGGTTACACCGATGATAATCCTCACAGCATCTATAAATGGCATCACTACACAACAATAAGCAATGGGTTACACCGATGATAATCCTCACAGCATCTATAAATGGCATCACTACACAACACTAAGCAATGGGTTACACCGATGATAATCCTCACAGCATCTATAAATGGCATCACTACACAACACTAAGCAATGGGTTACACCGATGATAATCCTCACAGCATCTATAAATGGCATCACTACACAACAATAAGCAATGGGTTACACCGATGATAATCCTCACAGCATCTATAAATGGCATCACTACACAACACTAAGCAATGGGTTACACCGATGATAATCCCCACAGCATCTATAAATGGCATCACTACACAACACTAAGCAATGGGTTACACCGATGATAATCCCCACAGCATCTATAAATGGCATCACTACACAACACTAAGCAATGGGTTACACCGATGATAATCCCCACAGCATCTATAAATGGCATCACTACACAACACTAAGCAATGGGTTACACTGATGATAATCCCCACAGCATCTATAAATGGCATCACTACACAACACTAAGCAATGGGTTACACCGATGATAATCCCCACAGCATCTATAAATGGCATCACTACACAACACTAAGCAATGGGTTACACCGATGATAATCCCCACAGCATCTATAAATGGCATCACTACACAACACTAAGCAATGGGTTACACCGATGATAATCCCCACAGCATCTATAAATGGCATCACTACACAACACTAAGCAATGGGTTACACCGATGATAATCCCCACAGCATCTATAAATGGCATCACTACACAACACTAAGCAATGGGTTACACCGATGATAATCCTCACAGCATCTATAAATGGCATCACTACACAACACTAAGCAATGGGTTACACCGATGATAATCCTCACAGCATCTATAAATGGCATCACTACACAACACTAAGCAATGGGTTACACCGATGATAATCCTCACAGCATCTATAAATGGCATCACTACACAACACTAAGCAATGGGTTACACCGATGATAATCCCCACAGCATCTATAAATGGCATCACTACAGCAATGGGTTACACCGATGATAATCCCCACAGCATCTATAAATGGCATCACTACACAACACTAAGCAATGGGTTACACTGATGATAATCCCCACAGCATCTATAAATGGCATCACTACACAACACTAAGCAATGGGTTACACCGATGATAATCCCCACAGCATCTATAAATGGCATCACTACACAACACTAAGCAATGGGTTACACCGATGATAATCCTCACAGCATCTATAAATGGCATCACTACACAACACTAAGCAATGGATTACACTGATGATAATCCCCACAGCATCTATAAATGGCATCACTACACAACACTAAGCAATGGGTTACACCGATGATAATCCCCACAGCATCTATAAATGGCATCACTACACAACACTAATCAATGGGTTACACCGATGATAATCCCTACAGCATCTATAAATGGCATCACTACACAACACTAAGCAATGGGTTACACTGATGATAATCCCCACAGCATCTATAAATGGCATCACTACACAACACTAAGCAATGGGTTACACCGATGATAATCCTCACAGCATCTATAAATGGCATCACTACACAACACTAAGCAATGGGTTACACCGATGATAATCCTCACAGCATCTATAAATGGCATCACTACACAACAATAAGCAATGGGTTACACCGATGATAATCCTCACAGCATCTATAAATGGCATCACTACACAACACTAAGCAATGGGTTACACCGATGATAATCCTCACAGCATCTATAAATGGCATCACTACACAACACTAAGCAATGGGTTACACCGATGATAATCCTCACAGCATCTATAAATGGCATCACTACACAACAATAAGCAATGGGTTACACCGATGATAATCCTCACAGCATCTATAAATGGCATCACTACACAACACTAAGCAATGGGTTACACCGATGATAATCCCCACAGCATCTATAAATGGCATCACTACACAACACTAAGCAATGGGTTACACCGATGATAATCCCCACAGCATCTATAAATGGCATCACTACACAACACTAAGCAATGGGTTACACCGATGATAATCCCCACAGCATCTATAAATGGCATCACTACACAACACTAAGCAATGGGTTACACTGATGATAATCCCCACAGCATCTATAAATGGCATCACTACACAACACTAAGCAATGGGTTACACCGATGATAATCCCCACAGCATCTATAAATGGCATCACTACACAACACTAAGCAATGGGTTACACCGATGATAATCCCCACAGCATCTATAAATGGCATCACTACACAACACTAAGCAATGGGTTACACCGATGATAATCCCCACAGCATCTATAAATGGCATCACTACACAACACTAAGCAATGGGTTACACCGATGATAATCCCCACAGCATCTATAAATGGCATCACTACACAACACTAAGCAATGGGTTACACCGATGATAATCCTCACAGCATCTATAAATGGCATCACTACACAACACTAAGCAATGGGTTACACCGATGATAATCCTCACAGCATCTATAAATGGCATCACTACACAACACTAAGCAATGGGTTACACCGATGATAATCCTCACAGCATCTATAAATGGCATCACTACACAACACTAAGCAATGGGTTACACCGATGATAATCCCCACAGCATCTATAAATGGCATCACTACAGCAATGGGTTACACCGATGATAATCCCCACAGCATCTATAAATGGCATCACTACACAACACTAAGCAATGGGTTACACTGATGATAATCCCCACAGCATCTATAAATGGCATCACTACACAACACTAAGCAATGGGTTACACCGATGATAATCCCCACAGCATCTATAAATGGCATCACTACACAACACTAAGCAATGGGTTACACCGATGATAATCCTCACAGCATCTATAAATGGCATCACTACACAACACTAAGCAATGGATTACACTGATGATAATCCCCACAGCATCTATAAATGGCATCACTACACAACACTAAGCAATGGGTTACACCGATGATAATCCCCACAGCATCTATAAATGGCATCACTACACAACACTAAGCAATGGGTTACACCGATGATAATCCCTACAGCATCTATAAATGGCATCACTACACAACACTAAGCAATGGGTTACACTGATGATAATCCCCACAGCATCTATAAATGGCATCACTACACAACACTAAGCAATGGGTTACACCGATGATAATCCTCACAGCATCTATAAATGGCATCACTACACAACACTAAGCAATGGGTTACACCGATGATAATCCTCACAGCATCTATAAATGGCATCACTACACAACAATAAGCAATGGGTTACACCGATGATAATCCTCACAGCATCTATAAATGGCATCACTACACAACACTAAGCAATGGGTTACACCGATGATAATCCTCACAGCATCTATAAATGGCATCACTACACAACACTAAGCAATGGGGTTACACCGATGATAATCCTCACAGCATCTATAAATGGCATCACTACACAACAATAAGCAATGGGTTACACCGATGATAATCCTCACAGCATCTATAAATGGCATCACTACACAACACTAAGCAATGGGTTACACCGATGATAATCCCCACAGCATCTATAAATGGCATCACTACACAACACTAAGCAATGGGTTACACCGATGATAATCCTCACAGCATCTATAAATGGCATCACTACACAACACTAAGCAATGGGTTACACCGATGATAATCCTCACAGCATCTATAAATGGCATCACTACACAACACTAAGCAATGGGTTACACCGATGATAATCCTCACAGCATCTATAAATGGCATCACTACACAACAATAAGCAATGGGTTACACCGATGATAATCCTCACAGCATCTATAAATGGCATCACTACACAACACTAAGCAATGGGTTACACCGATGATAATTCCTCACAGCATCTATAAATGGCATCACTACACAACACTAAGCAATGGGTTACACCGATGATAATCCTCACAGCATCTATAAATGGCATCACTACACAACAATAAGCAATGGGTTACACCGATGATAATCCTCACAGCATCTATAAATGGCATCACTACACAACACTAAGCAATGGGTTACACCGATGATAATCCCCACAGCATCTATAAATGGCATCACTACACAACACTAAGCAATGGGTTACACCGATGATAATCCTCACAGCATCTATAAATGGCATCACTACACAACACTAAGCAATGGGTTACACCGATGATAATCCTCACAGCATCTATAAATGGCATCACTACACAACACTAAGCAATGGGTTACACCGATGATAATCCTCACAGCATCTATAAATGGCATCACTACACAACACTAAGCAATGGGTTACACCGATGATAATCCCCACAGCATCTATAAATGGCATCACTACAGCATGGGTTACACCGATGATAATCCCACAGCATCTATAAATGGCATCACTACACAACACTAAGCAATGGGTTACACTGATGATAATCCCCACAGCATCTATAAATGGCATCACTACACAACACTAAGCAATGGGTTACACCGATGATAATCCCCACAGCATCTATAAATGGCATCACTACACAACACTAAGCAATGGGTTACACCGATGATAATCCTCACAGCATCTATAAATGGCATCACTACACAACACTAAGCAATGGATTACACTGATGATAATCCCACAGCATCTATAAATGGCATCACTACACAACACTAAGCAATGGGTTACACCGATGATAATCCCCACAGCATCTATAAATGGCATCACTACACAACACTAAGCAATGGGTTACACCGATGATAATCCCTACAGCATCTATAAATGGCATCACTACACAACACTAAGCAATGGGTTACACTGATGATAATCCCCACAGCATCTATAAATGGCATCACTACACAACACTAAGCAATGGGTTACACCGATGATAATCCTCACAGCATCTATAAATGGCATCACTACACAACACTAAGCAATGGGTTACACCGATGATAATCCTCACAGCATCTATAAATGGCATCACTACACAACAATAAGCAATGGGTTACACCGATGATAATCCTCACAGCATCTATAAATGGCATCACTACACAAACACTAAGCAATGGGTTACACCGATGATAATCCTCACAGCATCTATAAATGGCATCACTACACAACAATAAGCAATGGGTTACACCGATGATAATCCTCACAGCATCTATAAATGGCATCACTACACAACACTAAGCAATGGGTTACACCGATGATAATCCCCACAGCATCTATAAATGGCATCACTACACAACACTAAGCAATGGGTTACAACCGATGATAATCCTCACAGCATCTATAAATGGCATCACTACACAACACTAAGCAATGGTTACACCGATGATAATCCTCACAGCATCTATAAATGGCATCACTACACAACACTAAGCAATGGGTTACACCGATGATAATCCTCACAGCATCTATAAATGGCATCACTACACAACAATAAGCAATGGGTTACACCGATGATAATCCTCACAGCATCTATAAATGGCATCACTACACAACAATAAGCAATGGGTTACACCGATGATAATCCTCACAGCATCTATAAATGGCATCACTACACAACACTAAGCAATGGGTTACACCGATGATAATCCTCACAGCATCTATAAATGGCATCACTACACAACACTAAGCAATGGGTTACACCGATGATAATCCTCACAGCATCTATAAATGGCATCACTACACAACACTAAGCAATGGGTTACACCGATGATAATCCTCACAGCATCTATAAATGGCATCACTACACAACACTAAGCAATGGGTTACACCGATGATAATCCCCACAGCATCTATAAATGGCATCACTACACAACACTAAGCAATGGGTTACACCGATGATAATCCCACAGCATCTATAAATGGCATCACTACACAACACTAAGCAATGGGTTACACCGATGATAATCCTCACAGCATCTATAAATGGCATCACTACACAACACTAAGCAATGGGTTACACCGATGATAATCCTCACAGCATCTATAAATGGCATCACTACACAACACTAAGCAATGGGTTACACCGATGATAATCCCCACAGCATCTATAAATGGCATCACTACACAACACTAAGCAATGGGTTACACCGATGATAATCCCCACAGCATCTATAAATGGCATCACTACACAACAATAAGCAATGGGTTACACCGATGATAATCCTCACAGCATCTATAAATGGCATCACTACAACACTAAGCAATGGGTTACACCGATGATAATCCCCACAGCATCTATAAATGGCATCACTACACAACACTAAGCAATGGGTTACACCGATGATAATCCCCACAGCATCTATAAATGGCATCACTACACAACACTAAGCAATGGGTTACACCGATGATAATCCCCACAGCATCTATAAATGGCATCCACTACACAACACTAAGCAATGGGTTACACCGATGATAATCCTCACAGCATCTATAAATGGCATCACTACACAACACTAAGCAATGGGTTACACCGATGATAATCCTCACAGCATCTATAAATGGCATCACTACACAACACTAAGCAATGGGTTACACCGATGATAATCCCCACAGCATCTATAAATGGCATCACTACACAACATAAGCAATGGGTTACACCGATGATAATCCTCACAGCATCTATAAATGGCTCACTACACAACACTAAGCAATGGGTTACACCGATGATAATCCCCACAGCATCTATTAAATGGCATCACTACACAACACTAAGCAATGGGTTACACCGATGAAAATCCCCACAGCATCTATAAATGGCATCACTACACAACACTAAGCAATGGGTTACACCGATGATAATCCCCACAGCATCTATAAATGGCATCACTACACAACACTAAGCAATGGGTTACACCGATGATAATCCCACAGCATCTATAAATGGCATCACTACACAACACTAAGCAATGGGTTACCACCCGATGATAATCCCCACAGCATCTATAAAATGGCATCACTTACACAACACTAAGCAATGG